>JAUKNL010000139.1:0-92638 GCA_030765065.1 Deroplatys truncata | reverse complement strand
TTGGAGCATATAGTGATACATTATACCTCTGTGTGTGTAACTGCACAATAATACTTAGGGATTTGAGCATATAGTGACACATTATACTTGTGTGTCTGTAACTGCACAATAATACTGAAGGATTTGAGCATATAATGATACATTATACTTCTGTGTCTGTAACTATAGAATAATACTGATGGACTGGAGCATATAGCGAAACATTATACTTCTGTGTCTGTAGCTATAGAATAATACTGATGGACTGGACCATATAGTGATACATTCTACTTCTGTGTCTGTAACTATACAATAATATTGATGGACTGCAGCATATAGTGATACATTCTACTTCTGTGTCTGTAACTATGCAATAATACTTATGGACTGGAATGTATAGTGATACATTATACTTCTGTGTTTGTAACTATACAATAATGCTGATGGACTGGAGCATATAGTGATACATTCTACTTCAGTGTCCGTAACTATACAATGATACTTATGGACTGGAGCATTTAGTGATACATTCTACTTCTGTGTATGTAACTATACAATAATACTGATGGAGTGGAGCATATAGTGATACATTGTACTTCTGTGTTTGTAACTATACAATAATGCTGATGGACTGGAGCATATAGTGATACATTCTACTTCTGTGTTTGTAACTATACAATAAAGCTGATGGACTGGAGCATATAGTGATACATTCTACTTCTGTGTCTGTAACTATACAATAATACTTATGGACTGGAGCATTTAGTGATACATTCTACTTCTGTGTCTGTAAATATACAATAATACTGATGGAGTGGAGCATATAGTGATACATTCTACCTTTGTGTCTATAACTGTACAAAAATACCTAAGGATTTGAGCATATAGTGATAGATTATACTTCTGTGTCCTTAACTGTACAATAATACTGATGGACTAGAGCATATAGTGATACATTCTACTTTTCTGTCTATACCTATACAAAAATACTTAAGGATTTGAACATATAGTGATACATTATACTTCTGCGTCTGTAACTGCACAATAATACTTAGGGATTTGAGCGTATGGTGACACATTATACTTGTGTGTCTGTTACTGCACAATAATACTTAAGGATTTGAGCATATAATGATACATTATACTTCTGTGTCTGTAACTATACAAAAATACTGATGGACTGGAGCATATAGTGATACATTATACTTCTGTGTCTGTAACTATACAATAAAACTGATGGACTGGAGCATATAGTGATACATTATACTCTGTGTCTGTAACCTTAAAATAATGCTTAAGGACTGGAGCATATAATGATACATTATACTTCTGTGTCGGTAACTGCACAATAATTCTTAGGGATTTGAGCACATAGTGATACACTATACGATTGTGTCTGTAACTATACAATAATACTTATGGACTGGAGCATATAGTGATACATTATACTTCAGTGTCTGTAACTATACAATAGTACTTATGGACTGGAGCATTTAGTGAGACATTATACTTCAGTGTCTGTAGCTATACAATAATACTTATGGACTGGAGCATTTAGTGATACATTATACTTAAGGGTCTGTAACTATACAGTAATACTTATGGACTGGAGCATTTAGTGATACACTATACTTCTGTGTCAGTATACAATAGTACTAATGGACTGGAGCATATAGTGATACATTATACTTAACTGTCTGTAACTATACAATAGTACTTATGGACTGGAGCATTTAGTGATACATTATACTTCTGTGTCTGTAACTATACAATAATACTTATGGACTGGAGCATTTAGTGATACATTATACTTCTGTGTCTGTAACTATACAATAGTAGTTATGAACTGGAGCATTTAGTGACACATTATACTTCAGTGTCTGAAACTATACAATAGTACTTATGGACTGGAGCATATAGTGATACACTATACTTCTGTGTCTGTAACTATACAATAATAATTAAGGACTGCGCATATAGCTATTCAATATACTTCTGTGTCTGTAACTATACAATAATACTTATGGACTGGAGCATATACTGATACATTATACTTCTGTGTCTGTAACTATGCAATAATACTTATGCACCAGAGCATATAGGGATACATTATACTTGTGTGTCTATAACTATGCAATAATACTTATGGACTGGAGCATTTAGTGATACATTCTACTTGTGTTTCTGTCTCTATACAACAATACTGATGGACTGGAGCATATAGTGATACATTGTACTTCTGTGTTTGTAACTATACAATAGTACTTCTGGACCGGAGCATATAGCGATACATTATACTTCTGTGTCTGTAACTATACAATAATACTGATGGACTGCAGCATATAGTGATACATTCTAGTTCTGTGTCTGTAACTATACCATAATGCTGATAGACTGGAGCATATAGTGATACATTCTACTTCTGTGTCTGTAACTATAGAATAATGCTGATGGACTGGAGCATATAGTGATACGTTCTACTTCTGTGTCTGTAACTATACAATAATACTTATGGACTGGAGCATTTAGTGATACATTCTACTTCTGTGTTTGTAACTATACAATAATACTGATGGAGTGGAGTATATAGTGATACATTGTACTTCTGTGTTTGTAACTATACAATAGTACTTCTGGACCGGAGCATATAGCGATACATTATACTTCTGTGTCTGTAACTATACAATAATACTGATGGACTGCAGCATATAGTGATACATTCTACTTCTGTGTCTGTAACTATACAATAAAACTTATAGACTGGAGCATTTAGTGATACATTCTACTTCTGTGTCTGTAACTATACAATAATATTGATGGCCTGCAGCATATAGTGATACATTCTACTTCAGTGTCTGTAACTATACAATAAAACTTATGGACTGGAATATATAGTGATACATTCTACTTCTGTGTTTGTACTTATACAATAATGCTGATGGACTGGAGCATATAGTGATACATTCTACTTCTGTGTCCGTAACTATACAATAATACTTATGGACTGAAGCATTTAGTGATACATTCTACTTCTGTGTTTGTAACTATACAATAATACTGATGGAGTGGAGCATATAGTGATACATTGTACTTCTGTGTTTGTAACTATACAATAGTACTTCTGGACCGGAGCATATAGCGATACATTATACTTCTGTGTCTGTAACTATACAATAATACTGATGGACTGGAGCATATAGTGATACATTCTACTTCTGTGTCTGTAACTATACAATAATACTTATGGACTGAAGCATTTAGTGATACATTCTACTTCTGTGTTTGTAACTATACAATGATACTGATGGAGTGGAGCATATAGTGATACATTGTACTTCTGTGTTTGTAACTATACAATAGTACTTCTGGACCGGAGCATATAGCAATACATTATACTTCTGTGTCTGTAACTATACAATAATATTGATGGACTGCAGCATATAGTGATACATTCTACTTCTGTGTCTCTAACTATACAATAATATTTATAGACTGGAGCATATAGTGATACATTCTACTTCTGTGTCTGTAACTATACAATAATACTTATGGACTGGAGCATTTAGTGATACATTCTACTTCTGTGTCTGTAAATATACAATAATACTGATGGAGTGGAGCATATAGTGATGCAATCTAACTTTGTGTCTATAACTGTACAAAAATACCTAAGGATTTGAGCATATAGTGATACATTATACTTCTGTGTCCGTAACTATACAATAATACTGATGGACCGCAGCATATAGTGATACATTCTACTTCTGTGTCTGTAACTATACAATAATACTTATAGACTGGAGCATTTAGTGATACATTCTACTTCTGTGTCTGTAACTATACAATAATATTGATGGACTGCAGCATATAGTGATACATTCTAGTTCTGTGTCTGTAACTATACAAAACTGCTGATGGACTGCAGCATATAGTGATACATTCTACTTCTGTGTCTGTAACTATACAATAATGCTGATGGACTGGAGCATATAGTGATACATTCTAGTTCTGTGTCTGTAATTATACAATAATACTGATGGACTGGAGCATATAGTGATACTTTATACTTCTGTGTTTGTAACCATACAATAGCTCTTATGGACTGGAGCATATAGCGATACATTATACTTCTGTGTCTGTAACTATACAATAATACTGATGGACCGGAGCATATAGTGATATATTCTACTTCTGTGTCTGTAACTATACAATAATAATTATGGACTGGAGCATATAGTGATACATTCTACTTCTGTGTGTGTAACTATACTATATAACTTATGGACTGGACCATATAATGATACATTATACTTCTGTGTCTGTAACTACACAATAATACTTATATACAGGAGCTAATAGTGATACGTTATACTCCTGTGTCTGTAACTATACAATAATTCTTATGGACTGGAGATATAGTGATACATTATACTTCTGTGTCCTTAACTATACAATAATACTGATGGACTGGAGCATATAGTGATACATTCTACTTTTGTGTCTATAACTATACAAAAATACTTAAGGATTGGAGCATATAGTGATACATTATACTTCTGTGTGTGTAACTGCACAATAATACTTAGGGTTTTGAGCATATAGTGACACATTATACTTGTGTGTCTGTAACTGCACAATAATACTTAAGGATTTGAGCATATAATTATACATTATACTTCTGTGTCTGTAACTATAGAATAATACTGATGGACTGGAGAATATAGTGATAAATTATACTTCTGGGTCAGTAACTGCACAATAATACTTATGGACTGGAGCATATAGTGATACATTATACTTCTGTGTCTGTAATTATACCATATTATTAAGAATAGGAGCATATTCTCATACATTATACTTCTGTGTCTGTAATTATACCATACTACTAAAGGATAGGAACATATTGTGATACATTATACTTCTGTGTCTGTAACTATACAATAGTACTTATGGACTGGAGCATATAGTGACACATTATACTTCTGTGTCTGTAACTATACAATAATATTGATGGCCTGCAGCATATAGTGATACATACTACTTCAGTGTCTGTAACTATACAATAAAACTTATGGACTGGAATATATAGTGATACATTCTACTTCTGTGTTTGTACTTATACAATAATGCTGATGGACTGGAGCATATAGTGATACATTCTACTTCTGTGTCCGTAACTATACAATAATACTTATGGACTGAAGCATTTAGTGATACATTCTACTTCTGTGTTTGTAACTATACAATAATACTGATGGAGTGGAGCATATAGTGATACATTGTACTTCTGTGTTTGTAACTATACAATAGTACTTCTGGACTGGAGCATATAGCGATACATTATACTTCTGTGTCTGTAACTATACAATAATACTGATGGACTGCAGCATATAGTGATACATTCTACTTCTGTGTCTGTAACTATACAATAATACTTATAGACTGGTGCATTTAGTGATACATTCTACTTCTGTGTCTGTAACTATACAATAATATTGATGGACTACAGCATATAGTGATACATTCTAGTTCTGTGTCTGTAACTATACAATAATACTTATGGACTGGAATATATAGTGATACATTATACTTCTGTGTTTTTAACTATACAATAATGCTGATGGACTGGAGCATATAGTGATACATTCTACTTCTGTGTCCATAACTATACAATAATACTTATGGACTGGAGCATTTAGTGATACATTCTACTTCTGTGTTTGTAACTGTACAATAATACTGATGGTGTGGAGCATATAGTGATACATTGTACTTCTATGTTTGTAACTATACAATAATGCTGATGGACTGGAGCATATAGTGATACATTCTACTTCTGTGTTTGTAACTATACAATAAAGCTGATGGACTGGAGCATATAGTGATACATTCTACTTCTGTGTCTGTAACTATACAATAATACTTATGGACTGGAGCATTTAGTGATACATTCTACTTCTGTGTCTGTAAATATACAATAATACTAATGGAGTGGAGCATATAGTGATGCAATCTACCTTTGTGTCTATAACTGTACAAAAATACCTAAGGATTAGAGCATATAGTGATACATTATACTTCTGTGTCCTTAACAATACAATAATACTGATGGACTGGAGCATATAGTGATACATTATACTTTTGTGTCTATAACTATACAAAAATACTTAAGGATTGGAGCATATAGTGATACATTATACTTCTGTGTGTGTAACTGCAGAATAATACTTAGGGATTTGAGCATATAGTGACACATTATACTTGTGTGTCTGTAACTGCACAATAATACTTAAGGATTTGAGCATATAATTATACATTATACTTCTGTGTCTGTAACTATAGAATATTACTGATGGACTGGAGAATATAGTGATAAATTATACTTCTGGGTCAGTAACTGCACAATAATACTTATGGACTGGAGCATATAGTATTACATTATACTTCTGTGTCTGTAATTATACCATATTATTAAGAATTGTAGCATATTCTCATACATTATACTTCTGTGTCTGTAATTATACCATACTACTAAAGGATAGGAACATATTGTGATACATTATACTTCTGTGTCTGTAACTATACAATAGTACTTATGGACTGGAGCATATAGTGATACATTATACTTCAGTGTCTGTAACTATACAATAATACTTATGGACTGGAGCATATAGTGATACATTATACTTCTGTGTCTGTAACTATACAATAATACTTATGGACTGGAGCATATAGTGATACATTATACTTCAGTGTCTGTAACTATACAGTAATACTTATGGACTGGAGCATTTAGTGATACACTATACTTCTGTGTCTGTAACTATACAATAGTACTTATGGACTGGAGCATTTAGTGATACATTCTACTTCTGTGTTTGTAACTATACAATAATACTGATGGAGTGGAGCATATAGTGATACATTATACTTCTGTGTCCTTAACTATACAATAATACTGATGGACTGGAGCATATAGTGATACATTCTACCTTTGTGTCTATAACTATACAAAAATACTTAAGGATTGGAGCATATAGTGATACATTATACCTCTGTGTGTGTAACTGCACAATCATACATAGGGATTTGAGCATATAGTGACACATTATACTTGTGTGTCTGTAACTGCACAATAATACTGAAGGATTTGAGCATATAATGATACATTATACTTCTGTGTCTGTAACTATAGAATAATACTGATGGACTGGAGCATATAGCGAAACATTATACTTCTGTGTCTGTAGCTATAGAATAATACTGATGGACTGGACCATATAGTGATACATTCTACTTCTGTGTCTGTAACTATACAATAATATTGATGGACTGCAGCATATAGTGATACATTCTACTTCTGTGTCTGTAACTATGCAATAATACTTATGGACTGGAATGTATAGTGATACATTATACTTCTGTGTTTGTAACTATACAATAATGCTGATGGACTGGAGCATATAGTGATACATTCTACTTCAGTGTCCGTAACTATACAATGATACTTATGGACTGGAGCATTTAGTGATACATTCTACTTCTGTGTATGTAACTATACAATAATACTGATGGAGTGGAGCATATAGTGATACATTGTACTTCTGTGTTTGTAACTATACAATAATGCTGATGGACTGGAGCATATAGTGATACATTCTACTTCTGTGTTTGTAACTATACAATAAAGCTGATGGACTGGAGCATATAGTGATACATTCTACTTCTGTGTCTGTAACTATACAATAATACTTATGGACTGGAGCATTTAGTGATACATTCTACTTCTGTGTCTGTAAATATACAATAATACTGATGGAGTGGAGCATATAGTGATACATTCTACCTTTGTGTCTATAACTGTACAAAAATACCTAAGGATTTGAGCATATAGTGATAGATTATACTTCTGTGTCCTTAACTGTACAATAATACTGATGGACTAGAGCATATAGTGATACATTCTACTTTTCTGTCTATACCTATACAAAAATACTTAAGGATTTGAACATATAGTGATACATTATACTTCTGCGTCTGTAACTGCACAATAATACTTAGGGATTTGAGCGTATGGTGACACATTATACTTGTGTGTCTGTTACTGCACAATAATACTTAAGGATTTGAGCATATAATGATACATTATACTTCTGTGTCTGTAACTATACAAAAATACTGATGGACTGGAGCATATAGTGATACATTATACTTCTGTGTCTGTAACTATACAATAAAACTGATGGACTGGAGCATATAGTGATACATTATACTCTGTGTCTGTAACCTTAAAATAATGCTTAAGGACTGGAGCATATAATGATACATTATACTTCTGTGTCGGTAACTGCACAATAATTCTTAGGGATTTGAGCACATAGTGATACACTATACGATTGTGTCTGTAACTATACAATAATACTTATGGACTGGAGCATATAGTGATACATTATACTTCAGTGTCTGTAACTATACAATAGTACTTATGGACTGGAGCATTTAGTGAGACATTATACTTCAGTGTCTGTAGCTATACAATAATACTTATGGACTGGAGCATTTAGTGATACATTATACTTAAGGGTCTGTAACTATACAGTAATACTTATGGACTGGAGCATTTAGTGATACACTATACTTCTGTGTCAGTATACAATAGTACTAATGGACTGGAGCATATAGTGATACATTATACTTAACTGTCTGTAACTATACAATAGTACTTATGGACTGGAGCATTTAGTGATACATTATACTTCTGTGTCTGTAACTATACAATAATACTTATGGACTGGAGCATTTAGTGATACATTATACTTCTGTGTCTGTAACTATACAATAGTACTTATGAACTGGAGCATTTAGTGACACATTATACTTCAGTGTCTGAAACTATACAATAGTACTTATGGACTAGAGCATATAGTGATACACTATACTTCTGTGTCTGTAACTATACAATAATAATTAAGGACTGCGCATATAGCTATTCAATATACTTCTGTGTCTGTAACTATACAATAATACTTATGGACTGGAGCATATACTGATACATTATACTTCTGTGTCTGTAACTATGCAATAATACTTATGCACCAGAGCATATAGGGATACATTATACTTGTGTGTCTATAACTATGCAATAATACTTATGGACTGGAGCATTTAGTGATACATTCTACTTGTGTTTCTGTCTCTATACAACAATACTGATGGACTGGAGCATATAGTGATACATTGTACTTCTGTGTTTGTAACTATACAATAGTACTTCTGGACCGGAGCATATAGCGATACATTATACTTCTGTGTCTGTAACTATACAATAATACTGATGGACTGCAGCATATAGTGATACATTCTAGTTCTGTGTCTGTAACTATACCATAATGCTGATAGACTGGAGCATATAGTGATACATTCTACTTCTGTGTCTGTAACTATAGAATAATGCTGATGGACTGGAGCATATAGTGATACGTTCTACTTCTGTGTCTGTAACTATACAATAATACTTATGGACTGGAGCATTTAGTGATACATTCTACTTCTGTGTTTGTAACTATACAATAATACTGATGAAATGGAGTATATAGTGATACATTGTACTTCTGTGTTTGTAACTATACAATAGTACTTCTGGACCGGAGCATATAGCGATACATTATACTTCTGTGTCTGTAACTATACAATAATGCTGATGGACTGGAGCATATAGTGATACATTCTACTTCTGTGTCCATAACTATACAATAATACTTATGGACTGGAGCATTTAGTGATACATTCTACTTCTGTGTTTGTAACTGTACAATAATACTGATGGTGTGGAGCATATAGTGATACATTGTACTTCTATGTTTGTAACTATACAATAATGCTGATGGACTGGAGCATATAGTGATACATTCTACTTCTGTGTTTGTAACTATACAATAAAGCTGATGGACTGGAGCATATAGTGATACATTCTACTTCTGTGTCTGTAACTATACAATAATACTTATGGACTGGAGCATTTAGTGATACATTCTACTTCTGTGTCTGTAAATATACAATAATACTAATGGAGTGGAGCATATAGTGATGCAATCTACCTTTGTGTCTATAACTGTACAAAAATACCTAAGGATTAGAGCATATAGTGATACATTATACTTCTGTGTCCTTAACAATACAATAATACTGATGGACTGGAGCATATAGTGATACATTATACTTTTGTGTCTATAACTATACAAAAATACTTAAGGATTGGAGCATATAGTGATACATTATACTTCTGTGTGTGTAACTGCAGAATAATACTTAGGGATTTGAGCATATAGTGACACATTATACTTGTGTGTCTGTAACTGCACAATAATACTTAAGGATTTGAGCATATAATTATACATTATACTTCTGTGTCTGTAACTATAGAATATTACTGATGGACTGGAGAATATAGTGATAAATTATACTTCTGGGTCAGTAACTGCACAATAATACTTATGGACTGGAGCATATAGTATTACATTATACTTCTGTGTCTGTAATTATACCATATTATTAAGAATTGTAGCATATTCTCATACATTATACTTCTGTGTCTGTAATTATACCATACTACTAAAGGATAGGAACATATTGTGATACATTATACTTCTGTGTCTGTAACTATACAATAGTACTTATGGACTGGAGCATATAGTGATACATTATACTTCAGTGTCTGTAACTATACAATAATACTTATGGACTGGAGCATATAGTGATACATTATACTTCTGTGTCTGTAACTATACAATAATACTTATGGACTGGAGCATATAGTGATACATTATACTTCAGTGTCTGTAACTATACAGTAATACTTATGGACTGGAGCATTTAGTGATACACTATACTTCTGTGTCTGTAACTATACAATAGTACTTATGGACTGGAGCATTTAGTGATACATTCTACTTCTGTGTTTGTAACTATACAATAATACTGATGGAGTGGAGCATATAGTGATACATTATACTTCTGTGTCCTTAACTATACAATAATACTGATGGACTGGAGCATATAGTGATACATTCTACCTTTGTGTCTATAACTATACAAAAATACTTAAGGATTGGAGCATATAGTGATACATTATACCTCTGTGTGTGTAACTGCACAATCATACATAGGGATTTGAGCATATAGTGACACATTATACTTGTGTGTCTGTAACTGCACAATAATACTGAAGGATTTGAGCATATAATGATACATTATACTTCTGTGTCTGTAACTATAGAATAATACTGATGGACTGGAGCATATAGCGAAACATTATACTTCTGTGTCTGTAGCTATAGAATAATACTGATGGACTGGACCATATAGTGATACATTCTACTTCTGTGTCTGTAACTATACAATAATATTGATGGACTGCAGCATATAGTGATACATTCTACTTCTGTGTCTGTAACTATGCAATAATACTTATGGACTGGAATGTATAGTGATACATTATACTTCTGTGTTTGTAACTATACAATAATGCTGATGGACTGGAGCATATAGTGATACATTCTACTTCAGTGTCCGTAACTATACAATGATACTTATGGACTGGAGCATTTAGTGATACATTCTACTTCTGTGTATGTAACTATACAATAATACTGATGGAGTGGAGCATATAGTGATACATTGTACTTCTGTGTTTGTAACTATACAATAATGCTGATGGACTGGAGCATATAGTGATACATTCTACTTCTGTGTTTGTAACTATACAATAAAGCTGATGGACTGGAGCATATAGTGATACATTCTACTTCTGTGTCTGTAACTATACAATAATACTTATGGACTGGAGCATTTAGTGATACATTCTACTTCTGTGTCTGTAAATATACAATAATACTGATGGAGTGGAGCATATAGTGATACATTCTACCTTTGTGTCTATAACTGTACAAAAATACCTAAGGATTTGAGCATATAGTGATAGATTATACTTCTGTGTCCTTAACTGTACAATAATACTGATGGACTAGAGCATATAGTGATACATTCTACTTTTCTGTCTATACCTATACAAAAATACTTAAGGATTTGAACATATAGTGATACATTATACTTCTGCGTCTGTAACTGCACAATAATACTTAGGGATTTGAGCGTATGGTGACACATTATACTTGTGTGTCTGTTACTGCACAATAATACTTAAGGATTTGAGCATATAATGATACATTATACTTCTGTGTCTGTAACTATACAAAAATACTGATGGACTGGAGCATATAGTGATACATTATACTTCTGTGTCTGTAACTATACAATAAAACTGATGGACTGGAGCATATAGTGATACATTATACTCTGTGTCTGTAACCTTAAAATAATGCTTAAGGACTGGAGCATATAATGATACATTATACTTCTGTGTCGGTAACTGCACAATAATTCCTAGGGATTTGAGCACATAGTGATACACTATACGATTGTGTCTGTAACTATACAATAATACTTATGGACTGGAGCATATAGTGATACATTATACTTCAGTGTCTGTAACTATACAATAGTACTTATGGACTGGAGCATTTAGTGAGACATTATACTTCAGTGTCTGTAGCTATACAATAATACTTATGGACTGGAGCATTTAGTGATACATTATACTTAAGGGTCTGTAACTATACAGTAATACTTATGGACTGGAGCATTTAGTGATACACTATACTTCTGTGTCAGTATACAATAGTACTAATGGACTGGAGCATATAGTGATACATTATACTTAACTGTCTGTAACTATACAATAGTACTTATGGACTGGAGCATTTAGTGATACATTATACTTCTGTGTCTGTAACTATACAATAATACTTATGGACTGGAGCATTTAGTGATACATTATACTTCTGTGTCTGTAACTATACAATAGTACTTATGAACTGGAGCATTTAGTGACACATTATACTTCAGTGTCTGAAACTATACAATAGTACTTATGGACTAGAGCATATAGTGATACACTATACTTCTGTGTCTGTAACTATACAATAATAATTAAGGACTGCGCATATAGCTATTCAATATACTTCTGTGTCTGTAACTATACAATAATACTTATGGACTGGAGCATATACTGATACATTATACTTCTGTGTCTGTAACTATGCAATAATACTTATGCACCAGAGCATATAGGGATACATTATACTTGTGTGTCTATAACTATGCAATAATACTTATGGACTGGAGCATTTAGTGATACATTCTACTTGTGTTTCTGTCTCTATACAACAATACTGATGGACTGGAGCATATAGTGATACATTGTACTTCTGTGTTTGTAACTATACAATAGTACTTCTGGACCGGAGCATATAGCGATACATTATACTTCTGTGTCTGTAACTATACAATAATACTGATGGACTGCAGCATATAGTGATACATTCTAGTTCTGTGTCTGTAACTATACCATAATGCTGATAGACTGGAGCATATAGTGATACATTCTACTTCTGTGTCTGTAACTATAGAATAATGCTGATGGACTGGAGCATATAGTGATACGTTCTACTTCTGTGTCTGTAACTATACAATAATACTTATGGACTGGAGCATTTAGTGATACATTCTACTTCTGTGTTTGTAACTATACAATAATACTGATGAAATGGAGTATATAGTGATACATTGTACTTCTGTGTTTGTAACTATACAATAGTACTTCTGGACCGGAGCATATAGCGATACATTATACTTCTGTGTCTGTAACTATACAATAATACTGATGGACTGCAGCATATAGTGATACATTCTACTTCTGTGTCTGTAACTATACAATAAAACTTATAGACTGGAGCATTTAGTGATACATTCTACTTCTGTGTCTGTAACTATACAATAATATTGATGGCCTGCAGCATATAGTGATACATTCTACTTCAGTGTCTGTAACTATACAATAAAACTTATGGACTGGAATATATAGCTATACATTCTACTTCTGTGTTTGTACTTATACAATAATGCTGATGGACTGGAGCATATAGTGATACATTCTACTTCTGTGTCCATAACTATACAATAATACTTATGGACTGAAGCATTTAGTGATACATTCTACTTCTGTGTTTGTAACTATACAATAATACTGATGGAGTGGAGCATATAGTGATACATTGTACTTCTGTGTTTGTAACTATACAATAGTACTTCTGGACCGGAGCATATAGCGATACATTATACTTCTGTGTCTGTAACTATACAATAATACTGATGGACTGGAGCATATAGTGATACATTCTACTTCTGTGTCTGTAACTATACAATAATACTTATGGACTGAAGCATTTAGTGATACATTCTACTTCTGTGTTTGTAACTATACAATGATACTGATGCAGTGGAGCATATAGTGATACATTGTACTTCTGTGTTTGTAACTATACAATAGTACTTCTGGACCGGAGCATATAGCGATACATTATACTTCTGTGTCTGTAACTATACAATAATATTGATGGACTGCAGCATATAGTGATACATTCTACTTCTGTGTCTCTAACTATACAATAATATTTATAGACTGGAGCATATAGTGATACATTCTACTTCTGTGTCTGTAACTATACAATAATACTTATGGACTGGAGCATTTAGTGATACATTCTACTTCTGTGTCTGTAAATATACAATAATACTGATGGAGTGGAGCATATAGTGATGCAATCTACCTTTGTGTCTATAACTGTACAAAAATACCTAAGGATTTGAGCATATAGTGATACATTATACTTCTGTGTCCGTAACTATACAATAATACTGATGGACTGCAGCATATAGTGATACATTCTACTTCTGTGTCTGTAACTATACAATAATACTTATAGACTGGAGCATTTAGTGATACATTCTACTTCTGTGTCTGTAACTATACAATAATATTGATGGACTACAGCATATAGTGATACATTCTAGTTCTGTGTCTGTAACTATACAAAACTGCTGATGGACTGCAGCATATAGTGATACATTCTACTTCTGTGTCTGTAACTATACAATAATGCTGATGGACTGGAGCATATAGTGATACATTCTAGTTCTGTGTCTGTAATTATACAATAATACTGATGGACTGGAGCATATAGTGATACTTTATACTTCTGTGTTTGTAACCATACAATAGCTCTTATGGACTGGAGCATATAGCGATACATTATACTTCTGTGTCTGTAACTATACAATAATACTGATGGACCGGAGCATATAGTGATACATTCTACTTCTGTGTCTGTAACTATACAATAATAATTATGGACTGGAGCATATAGTGATACATTCTACTTCTGTGTGTGTAACTATACTATATAACTTATGGACTGGACCATATAATGATACATTATACTTCTGTGGCTGTAACTACACAATAATACTTATATACTGGAGCATATAGTGATACGTTATACTCCTGTGTCTGTAACTATACAATAATTCTTATGGACTGGAGATATAGTGATACATTATACTTCTGTGTCCTTAACTATACAATAATACTGATGGACTGGAGCATATAGTGATACATTCTACTTTTGTGTCTATAACTATACAAAAATACTTAAGGATTGGAGCATATAGTGATACATTATACTTCTGTGTGTGTAACTGCACAATAATACTTAGGGATTTGAGCATATAGTGACACATTATACTTGTGTGTCTGTAACTGCACAATAATACTTAAGGATTTGAGCATATAATTATACATTATACTTCTGTGTCTGTAACTATAGAATAATACTGATGGACTGGAGAATATAGTGATAAATTATACTTCTGGGTCAGTAACTGCACAATAATACTTATGGACTGGAGCATATAGTGATACATTATACTTCTGTGTCTGTAATTATACCATATTATTAAGAATAGGAGCATATTCTCATACATTATACTTCTGTGTCTGTAATTATACCATACTACTAAAGGATAGGAACATATTGTGATACATTATACTTCTGTGTCTGTAACTATACAATAGTACTTATGGAGTGGAGCATATAGTGACACATTATACTTCAGTGTCTGTAACTATACAATAATACTTATGGACTGGAGCATATAGTGATACATTATACTTCTGTGTCTGTAACTATACAATAATACTTATGGACTGGAGCATATAGTGATACATTATACTTCAGTGTCTGTAACTATACAGTAATACTTATGGACTGGAGCATTTAGTGATACACTATACTTCTGTGTCTGTAACTATACAATAGTACTTATGGACTGGAGCATTTAGTGATACATTCTACTTCTGTGTCTGTAACTATACAATAATATTGATGGACTGCAGCATATAGTGATACATTCTAGTTCTGTGTCTGTAACTATACAATAATACTTATGGACTGGAATATATAGTGATACATTATACTTCTGTGTCCTTAACTATACAATAATACTGATGCACTGGAGCATATAGTGATACATTCTACCTTTGTGTCTATAACTATACAAAAATACTTAAGGATTGGAGCATATAGTGATATATTATACTTCTGTGTGTGTAACTGCACAATAATGCTTAGGGATTTGAGCATATAGTGACACATTATACTTGTGTGTCTGTAACTGCACAATAATACTGAAGGATTTAGCATATAATGATACATTATACTTCTGTGTCTGTAACTATAGAATAATACTGATGGACTGGAGCATATAGCGAAACATTATACTTCTGTGTCTGTAACTATAGAATAATACTGATGGACTGGACCATATAGTGATACATTCTACTTCTGTGTCTGTAACTATACAATAATATTGATGGACTACAGCATATAGTGATACATTTTACTTCTGTGTCTGTAACTATACAATAATACTTATGGACTGGAATATATAGTGATACATTATACTTCTGTGTTTTTAACTATACAATAATGCTGATGGACTGGAGCATATAGTGATACATTCTACTTCTGTGTCCGTAACTATACAATAATACTTATGGACTGGAGCATTTAGTGATACATTCTACTTATGTGTTTGTAACTATACAATAATACTGATGGAGTGGAGCATATAGTGATACATTCTACTTCTGTGTTTGTAACTATACAATAATGCTGATGGACTGGAGCATATAGTGATACATTCTACTTCTGTGTTTGTAACTATACAATAAAGCTGATGGACTGGAGCATATAGTGATACATTCTACTTCTGTGTCTGTAACTATACAATAATACTTATGGACTGGAGCATTTAGTGATACATTCTACTTCTGTGTCTGTAAATATACAATAATACTGATGGAGTGGAGCATATAGTGATGCATTCTACCTTTGTGTCTATAACTGTACAAAAATACCTAAGGATTTGAGCATATAGTGATAGATTATACTTCTGTGTCCTTAACTGTACAATAATACTGATTGGCTAGAGCATATAGTGATACATTCTACTTTTCTGTCTATAACTATACAAAAATACTTAAGGATTTGAACATATAGTGATACATTATACTTCTGCGTCTGTAACTGCACAATAATACTTAGGGATTTGAGCATATGGTGACACATTATACTTGTGTGTCTGTTACTGCACAATAATACTTAAGGATTTGAGCATATAATGATACATTATACTTCTGTGTCTGTAACTATACAAAAATACTGATGGACTGGAGCATATAGCGATACATTATAATTCTGTGTCTGTAACTATACAATAGTACTTATGGACTGGAGCATATAGCGATACATTATACTTCTGTGGCTGTAACTATACAATAGTACTTATGGACTGGAGCATATAGCGACACATTATACTTCTGTGTCTATAACTATGCAATAGTACTTATGGACTGGAGCATATAGTGATACACTATACTTCTGTGTCTGTAACTATACAATAATAATTAAGGACTGCGCATATAGCTATTCAATATACTTCTGTGTCTGTAACTATACAATAATACTTATGGACTGGAGCATATACTGATACATTATACTTTTGTGTCTGTAACTATGCAATAATACTTATGCACCAGAGCATATAGGGATACATTATACTTGTGTGTCTATAACTATGCAATAATACTTATGGACTGGAGGATTTAGTGATACATTCTACTTGTGTTTCTTTCTCTATACAACAATACTGATGGACTGGAGCATATAATGATACATTGTACTTCTGTGTTGGTAACTATACAATAGTACTTCTGGACCGGAGCATATAGCGATACATTATACTTCTGTGTCTGTAACTATACAATAATACTGATGGACTGCAGCATATAGTGACACATTCTACTTCTGTGTCTGTAACTATACAATAATGCTGATGGACTGGAGCATATAGTGATACATTCTAGTTCTGTGTCTGTAACTATACCATAATGCTGATAGACTGGAGCATATAGTGATACATTCTACTTCTGTGTCTGTAACTATAGAATAATGCTGATGGACTGGAGCATATAGTGATACGTTCTACTTCTGTGTCTGTAACTATACAATAATACTTATGGACTGGAGCATTTAGTGATACATTCTACTTCTGTGTTTGTAACTATACAATAATACTGATGGAGTGGAGCATATAGTGATACATTGTACTTCTGTGTTTGTAACTATGCAATAGTACTTCTGGACCGGAGCATATAGCGATACATTATACTTCTGTGTCTGTAACTATACAATAATACTGATGGACTGCAGCATATAGTGATACATTCTACTTCTGTGTCTGTAACTATACAATAAAACTTATAGACTGGAGCATTTAGTGATACATTCTACTTCTGTGTCTGTAACTATACAATAATATTGATGGCCTGCAGCATATAGTGATACATTCTACTTCTGTGTCCGTAACGATACAATAATACTTATGGACTGGAGCATTTAGTGATACATTCTACTTCTGTGTCTCTAACTATACAATAATATTTATAGACTGGAGCATTTAGTGATACATCCTACTTCTGTGTCTGTAACTATACAATAATGCTGATGGACTGGAGCATATAGTGATACATTCTACTTCTGTGTCTGTAACTATACAATACTACTGATGGAGTGGAGCATATAGTGATACATTGTACTTCTGTGTTTGTAACTATACAATAGTACTTCTGGACTGGAGCATATAGCGATACATTATACTTCTGTGTCTGTAACTATACAATAATACTGATGGACTGCAGCATATAGTGATACATTCTACTTCTGTGTCTGTAACTATACAATAATACTTATAGACTGGAGCATTTAGTGATACATTCTACTTCTGTGTCTGTAACTATACAATAATATTGATGGACTGCAGCATATAGTGATACATTCTAGTTCTGTGTCTGTAACTATACAGTAATACTTATGGACTGGAATATATAGTGATACATTATACTTCTGTGTTTTTAACTATACAATAATGCTGATGGACTGGAGCATATAGTGATACATTCTACTTCTGTGTCCGTAACTATACAATAATACTTATGGACTGGAGCATTTAGTGATACATTCTACTTCTGTGTTTGTAACTGTACAATAATACTGATGGTGTGGAGCATATAGTGATACATTGTACTTCTGTGTTTGTAACTATACAATAATGCTGATGGACTGGAGCATATAGTGATACATTCTACTTCTGTGTTTGTAACTATACAATAAAGCTGATGGACTGGAGCATATAGTGATACATTCTACTTCTGTGTCTGTAACTATACAATAATACTTATGGACTGGAGCATTTAGTGATACATTCTACTTCTGTGTCTGTAAATATACAATAATACCGATGGAGTGGAGCATATAGTGATGCAATCTACCTCTGTGTCTATAACTCTACAAAAATACCTAAGGATTTGAGCATATAGTGATACATTATACTTCTGTGTCCTTAACTATACAATAATACTGATGGACTGGAGCATATAGTGATACATTATACTTTTGTGTCTATAACTATACAAAAATACTTAAGGATTGGAGCATATAGTGATACATTATACTTCTGTGTGTGTAACTGCAGAATAATACTTAGGGATTTGAGCATATAGTGACACATTATACTTGTGTGTCTGTAACTGCACAATAATACTTAAGGATTTGAGCATATAATTATACATTATACTTCTGTGTCTGTAACTATAGAATATTACTGATGGACTGGAGAATATAGTGATAAATTATACTTCTGGGTAGTAACTGCACAATAATACTTATGGACTGGAGCATATAGTGATACATTATACTTCTGTGTCTGTAATTATACCATATTATTAAGAATTGGAGCATATTCTCATACATTATACTTCTGTGTCTGTAATTATACCATACTACTAAAGGATAGGAACATATTGTGATACATTATACTTCTGTGTCTGTAACTATACAATAGTACTTATGGACTGGAGCATATAGTGATACATTATACTTCAGTGTCTGTAACTATACAATAATACTTATGGACTGGAGCATATAGTGATACATTATACTTCTGTGTCTGTAACTATACAATAATACTTATGGACTGGAGCATATAGTGATACATTATACTTCAGTGTCTGTAACTATACAGTAATACTTATGGACTGGAGCATTTAGTGATACACTATACTTCTGTGTCTGTAACTATACAAAAGTACTTATGGACTGGAGCATTTACTGATACATTCTACTTCTGTGTTTGTAACTATACAATAATACTGATGGAGTGGAGCATATAGTGATACATTATACTTCTGTGTCCTTAACTATACAATAATACTGATGGACTGGAGCATATAGTGATACATTCTACCTTTGTGTCTATAACTATACAAAAATACTTAAGGATTGGAGCATATAGTGATACATTATACTTCTGTGTGTGTAACTGCACAATAATACTTAGGGATTTGAGCATATAGTGACACATTATACTTGTGTGTCTGTAACTGCACAATAATACTGAAGGATTTGAGCATATAATGATACATTATACTTCTGTGTCTGTAACTATAGAATAATACTGATGCACTGGAGCATATAGCGAAACATTCTACTTCTGTGTCTGTAACTATACAATAATATTGATGGACTGCAGCATATAGTGATACATTCTACTTCTGTGTCTGTAACTATGCAATAATACTTATGGACTGGAATGTATAGTGATACATTATACTTCTGTGTTTGTAACTATACAATAATGCTGATGGACTGGAGCATATAGTGATACATTCTACTTCAGTGTCCGTAACTATACAATAATACTTATGGACTGGAGCATTTAGTGATACATTCTACTTCTGTGTATGTAACTATACAATAATACTGATGGAGTGGAGCATATAGTGATACATTGTACTTCTGTGTTTGTAACTATACAATAATGCTGATGGACTGGAGCATATAGTGATACATTCTACTTCTGTGTTTGTAACTATACAATAAAGCTGATGGACTGGAGCATATAGTGATACATTCTACTTCTGTGTCTGTAACTATACAATAATACTTATGGACTGGAGCATTTAGTGATACATTCTACTTCTGTGTCTGTAAATATACAATAATACTGATGGAGTGGAGCATATAGTGATACATTCTACCTTTGTGTCTATAACTGTACAAAAATACCTAAGGATTTGAGCATATAGTGATAGATTATACTTCTGTGTCCTTAACTGTACAATAATACTGATGGACTAGAGCATATAGTGATACATTCTACTTTTCTGTCTATACCTATACAAAAATACTTAAGGATTTGAACATATAGTGATACATTATACTTCTGCGTCTGTAACTGCACAATAATACTTAGGGATTTGAGCATATGGTGACACATTATACTTGTGTGTCTGTTACTGCACAATAATACTTAAGGATTTGAGCATATAATGATACATTATACTTCTGTGTCTGTAACTATACAAAAATACTGATGGACTGGAGCATATAGTGATACATTATACTTCTGTGTCTGTAACTATACAATAAAACTGATGGACTGGAGCATATAGTGATACATTATACTCTGTGTCTGTAACCTTAAAATAATGCTTAAGGACTCGAGCATATAATGATACATTATACTTCTGTGTCGGTAACTGCACAATAATTCTTAGGGATTTGAGCACATAGTGATACACTATACGATTGTGTCTGTAACTATACAATAATACTTATGGACTGGAGCATATAGTGATACATTATACTTCAGTGTCTGTAACTATACAATAGTACTTATGGACTGGAGCATTTAGTGAGACATTATACTTCAGTGTCTGTAGCTATACAATAATACTTATGGACTGGAGCATTTAGTGATACATTATACTTCAGTGTCTGTAACTATACAGTAATACTTATGGACTGGAGCATTTAGTGATACACTATACTTCTGTGTCAGTAACTATACAATAGTACTAATGGACTGGAGCATATAGTGATACATTATACTTAACTGTCTGTAACTATACAATAGTACTTATGGACTGGAGCATTTAGTGATACATTATACTTCTGTGTCTGTAACTATACAATAATACTTATGGACTGGAGCATTTAGTGATACATTATACTTCTGTGTCTGTAACTATACAATAGTACTTATGGACTGGAGCATTTAGTGATACATTATACTTCAGTGTCTGAAACTATACAATAGTACTTATGGACTGGAGCATATAGCGATACATTATAATTCTGTGTCTGTAACTATACAATAGTACTTATGGACTGGAGCATATAGCGATACATTATACTTCTGTGGCTGTAACTATACAATAGTACTTATGGACTGGAGCATATAGCGACACATTATACTTCTGTGTCTATAACTATGCAATAGTACTTATGGACTAGAGCATATAGTGATACACTATACTTCTGTGTCTGTAACTATACAATAATAATTAAGGACTGCGCATATAGCTATTCAATATACTTCTGTGTCTGTAACTATACAATAATACTTATGGACTGGAGCATATACTGATACATTATACTTCTGTGTCTGTAACTATGCAATAATACTTATGCACCAGAGCATATAGGGATACATTATACTTGTGTGTCTATAACTATGCAATAATACTTATGGACTGGAGCATTTAGTGATACATTCTACTTGTGTTTCTGTCTCTATACAACAATACTGATGGACTGGAGCATATAGTGATACATTGTACTTCTGTGTTTGTAACTATACAATAGTACTTCTGGACCGGAGCATATAGCGATACATTATACTTCTGTGTCTGTAACTATACAATAATACTGATGGACTGCAGCATATAGTGATACATTCTACTTCTGTGTCTGTAACTATACAATAATGCTGATGGACTGGAGCATATAGTGATACATTCTAGTTCTGTGTCTGTAACTATACCATAATGCTGATAGACTGGAGCATATAGTGATACATTCTACTTCTGTGTCTGTAACTATAGAATAATGCTGATGGACTGGAGCATATAGTGATACGTTCTACTTCTGTGTCTGTAACTATACAATAATACTTATGGACTGGAGCATTTAGTGATACATTCTACTTCTGTGTTTGTAACTATACAATAATACTGATGGAGTGGAGCATATAGTGATACATTGTACTTCTGTGTTTGTAACTATACAATAGTACTTCTGGACCGGAGCATATAGCGATACATTATACTTCTGTGTCTGTAACTATACAATAATACTGATGGACTGCAGCATATAGTGATACATTCTACTTCTGTGTCTGTAACTATACAATAAAACTTATAGACTGGAGCATTTAGTGATACATTCTACTTCTGTGTCTGTAACTATACAATAATATTGATGGCCTGCAGCATATAGTGATACATTCTACTTCTGTGTCTGTAACTATACAATAAAACTTATGGACTGGAATATATAGTGATACATTCTACTTCTGTGTTTGTACTTATACAATAATGCTGATGGACTGGAGCATATAGTGATACATTCTACTTCTGTGTCCGTAACTATACAATAATACTTATGGACTGGAGCATTTAGTGATACACTCTACTTTTGTGTTTGTAACTATACAATAATACTGATGGAATAGAGCATATAGTGATACATTATACTTCTGTGTCCTTAACTATACAATAATGCTGATGGACTGGAGCATATAGTGATACATTCTACTTTTGTGTCTATAACTATACAAAAATACTTAAGGATTGGTGCATATAGTGATACATTATATTTCTGTGTGTAACTGCAAAATAATACTTAGGGATTTGAGCATATAGTGACACATTATACTTGTGTGTTTTGTAACTGCACAATAATACTTCAGGATTTGAGCATATAATGATACATTATACTTCTGTGTCTGTAACTATAGAATAATACTGATGGACTGGAGCATATAGCAAAACATTATACTTCTGTGTCTGTAACTATACAATAATACTGATGGACCGGAGCATATAGTGATACATTCTCCTTCTGTGTGTGTAACTATACTATAATACTGATGGACTGCAGCATATAGTGATACATTCTACTTCTGTGTCTGTAACTATACAATAATGCTGATGGACTGGAGCATATAGTGATACATTCTAGTTCTGTGTCTGTAATTTTACAATAATACTGATGGACTGCAGCATATAGTGATACTTTATACTTCTGTGTTTGTAACCATACAATAGCACTTATGGACTGGAGCATATAGCGATACATTATACTTCTGTGTCTGTAACTATACAATAATACTGATGGACCGGAGCATATAGTGATACATTCTACTTCTGTGTCTGTAACTATACAATAATAATTATGGACTGGAGCATATAGTGATACATTCTACTTCTGTGTCTGTAACTATACTATAATACTTATGGACTGGACCATATAATGATACATTATACTTCTGTGTCTGTAACTACACAATAATACGTATATACTGGAGCATATAGAGATACGTTATACTCCTGTGTCTGTAATTATACAATAATTCTTATGGACTGGAGATATAGTGATACATTCTACTTTTGTGTCTATAACTATACAAAAATACTTAAGGATTGGAGCATATAGTGATACATTATACTTCTGTGTGTGTAACTGCACAATAATACTTAGGGATTTGCGCATATAGTGACACATTATACTTGTGTGTCTGTAACTGCACAATAATACTTAAGGATTTGAGCATATAATGATACATTATACTTCTGTGTCTGTAACTATGGAATAATACTGATAGACTGGAGCATATAGTGATAAATTATACTTCTGTGTCTGTAACTATACAATAATACTGATGGACTGGAGCATATAGTGATACATTATACTTCTGTGTCTGTAACTATACAATAATACTGATGGACTGGAGCATATAGTGATACGCTATACCTTTGTGTCTGTAACTATACAATAATACTGATGGACTGGTGCATATAGTGATACATTATGCTTCTGTGTTTGTAACTATACAATAGTACTTCTGGACTGGAGCATATAGCGATACATTATACTTCTGTGTCTGTAACTATACAATAATACTGATGGACTGCAGCATATAGTGATACATTCTACTTCTGTGTCTGTAACTATACAATAATACTTATAGACTGGAGCATTTAGTGATACATTCTACTTCTGTGTCTGTAACTATACAATAATATTGATGGACTGCAGCATATAGTGATACATTCTAGTTCTGTGTCTGTAACTATACAATAATACTTATGGACTGGAATATATAGTGATACATTATACTTCTGTGTTTTTAACTATACAATAATGCTGATGGACTGGAGCATATAGTGATACATTCTACTTCTGTGTCCGTAACTATACAATAATACTTATGGACTGGAGCATTTAGTGATACATTCTACTTCTGTGTTTGTAACTGTACAATAATACTGATGGTGTGGAGCATATAGTGATACATTGTACTTCTGTGTTTGTAACTATACAATAATGCTGATGGACTGGAGCATATAGTGATACATTCTACTTCTGTGTTTGTAACTATACAATAAAGCTGATGGACTGGAGCATATAGTGATACATTCTACTTCTGTGTCTGTAACTATACAATAATACTTATGGACTGGAGCATTTAGTGATACATTCTACTTCTGTGTCTGTAAATATACAATAATACCGATGGAGTGGAGCATATAGTGATGCAATCTACCTCTGTGTCTATAACTCTACAAAAATACCTAAGGATTTGAGCATATAGTGATACATTATACTTCTGTGTCCTTAACTATACAATAATACTGATGGACTGGAGCATATAGTGATACATTATACTTTTGTGTCTATAACTATACAAAAATACTTAAGGATTGGAGCATATAGTGATACATTATACTTCTGTGTGTGTAACTGCAGAATAATACTTAGGGATTTGAGCATATAGTGACACATTATACTTGTGTGTCTGTAACTGCACAATAATACTTAAGGATTTGAGCATATAATTATACATTATACTTCTGTGTCTGTAACTATAGAATATTACTGATGGACTGGAGAATATAGTGATAAATTATACTTCTGGGTAGTAACTGCACAATAATACTTATGGACTGGAGCATATAGTGATACATTATACTTCTGTGTCTGTAATTATACCATATTATTAAGAATTGGAGCATATTCTCATACATTATACTTCTGTGTCTGTAATTATACCATACTACTAAAGGATAGGAACATATTGTGATACATTATACTTCTGTGTCTGTAACTATACAATAGTACTTATGGACTGGAGCATATAGTGATACATTATACTTCAGTGTCTGTAACTATACAATAATACTTATGGACTGGAGCATATAGTGATACATTATACTTCTGTGTCTGTAACTATACAATAATACTTATGGACTGGAGCATATAGTGATACATTATACTTCAGTGTCTGTAACTATACAGTAATACTTATGGACTGGAGCATTTAGTGATACACTATACTTCTGTGTCTGTAACTATACAATAGTACTTATGGACTGGAGCATTTACTGATACATTCTACTTCTGTGTTTGTAACTATACAATAATACTGATGGAGTGGAGCATATAGTGATACATTATACTTCTGTGTCCTTAACTATACAATAATACTGATGGACTGGAGCATATAGTGATACATTCTACCTTTGTGTCTATAACTATACAAAAATACTTAAGGATTGGAGCATATAGTGATACATTATACTTCTGTGTGTGTAACTGCACAATAATACTTAGGGATTTGAGCATATAGTGACACATTATACTTGTGTGTCTGTAACTGCACAATAATACTGAAGGATTTGAGCATATAATGATACATTATACTTCTGTGTCTGTAACTATAGAATATTACTGATGCACTGGAGCATATAGCGAAACATTCTACTTCTGTGTCTGTAACTATACAATAATATTGATGGACTGCAGCATATAGTGATACATTCTACTTCTGTGTCTGTAACTATGCAATAATACTTATGGACTGGAATGTATAGTGATACATTATACTTCTGTGTTTGTAACTATACAATAATGCTGATGGACTGGAGCATATAGTGATACATTCTACTTCAGTGTCCGTAACTATACAATAATACTTATGGACTGGAGCATTTAGTGATACATTCTACTTCTGTGTATGTAACTATACAATAATACTGATGGAGTGGAGCATATAGTGATACATTGTACTTCTGTGTTTGTAACTATACAATAATGCTGATGGACTGGAGCATATAGTGATACATTCTACTTCTGTGTTTGTAACTATACAATAAAGCTGATGGACTGGAGCATATAGTGATACATTCTACTTCTGTGTCTGTAACTATACAATAATACTTATGGACTGGAGCATTTAGTGATACATTCTACTTCTGTGTCTGTAAATATACAATAATACTGATGGAGTGGAGCATATAGTGATACATTCTACCTTTGTGTCTATAACTGTACAAAAATACCTAAGGATTTGAGCATATAGTGATAGATTATACTTCTGTGTCCTTAACTGTACAATAATACTGATGGACTAGAGCATATAGTGATACATTCTACTTTTCTGTCTATACCTATACAAAAATACTTAAGGATTTGAACATATAGTGATACATTATACTTCTGCGTCTGTAACTGCACAATAATACTTAGGGATTTGAGCATATGGTGACACATTATACTTGTGTGTCTGTTACTGCACAATAATACTTAAGGATTTGAGCATATAATGATACATTATACTTCTGTGTCTGTAACTATACAAAAATACTGATGGACTGGAGCATATAGTGATACATTATACTTCTGTGTCTGTAACTATACAATAAAACTGATGGACTGGAGCATATAGTGATACATTATACTCTGTGTCTGTAACCTTAAAATAATGCTTAAGGACTCGAGCATATAATGATACATTATACTTCTGTGTCGGTAACTGCACAATAATTCTTAGGGATTTGAGCACATAGTGATACACTATACGATTGTGTCTGTAACTATACAATAATACTTATGGACTGGAGCATATAGTGATACATTATACTTCAGTGTCTGTAACTATACAATAGTACTTATGGACTGGAGCATTTAGTGAGACATTATACTTCAGTGTCTGTAGCTATACAATAATACTTATGGACTGGAGCATTTAGTGATACATTATACTTCAGTGTCTGTAACTATACAGTAATACTTATGGACTGGAGCATTTAGTGATACACTATACTTCTGTGTCAGTAACTATACAATAGTACTAATGGACTGGAGCATATAGTGATACATTATACTTAACTGTCTGTAACTATACAATAGTACTTATGGACTGGAGCATTTAGTGATACATTATACTTCTGTGTCTGTAACTATACAATAATACTTATGGACTGGAGCATTTAGTGATACATTATACTTCTGTGTCTGTAACTATACAATAGTACTTATGGACTGGAGCATTTAGTGATACATTATACTTCAGTGTCTGAAACTATACAATAGTACTTATGGACTGGAGCATATAGCGATACATTATAATTCTGTGTCTGTAACTATACAATAGTACTTATGGACTGGAGCATATAGCGATACATTATACTTCTGTGGCTGTAACTATACAATAGTACTTATGGACTGGAGCATATAGCGACACATTATACTTCTGTGTCTATAACTATGCAATAGTACTTATGGACTAGAGCATATAGTGATACACTATACTTCTGTGTCTGTAACTATACAATAATAATTAAGGACTGCGCATATAGCTATTCAATATACTTCTGTGTCTGTAACTATACAATAATACTTATGGACTGGAGCATATTCTGATACATTATACTTCTGTGTCTGTAACTATGCAATAATACTTATGCACCAGAGCATATAGGGATACATTATACTTGTGTGTCTATAACTATGCAATAATACTTATGGACTGGAGCATTTAGTGATACATTCTACTTGTGTTTCTGTCTCTATACAACAATACTGATGGACTGGAGCATATAGTGATACATTGTACTTCTGTGTTTGTAACTATACAATAGTACTTCTGGACCGGAGCATATAGCGATACATTATACTTCTGTGTCTGTAACTATACAATAATACTGATGGACTGCAGCATATAGTGATACATTCTACTTCTGTGTCTGTAACTATACAATAATGCTGATGGACTGGAGCATATAGTGATACATTCTAGTTCTGTGTCTGTAACTATACCATAATGCTGATAGACTGGAGCATATAGTGATACATTCTACTTCTGTGTCTGTAACTATAGAATAATGCTGATGGACTGGAGCATATAGTGATACGTTCTACTTCTGTGTCTGTAACTATACAATAATACTTATGGACTGGAGCATTTAGTGATACATTCTACTTCTGTGTTTGTAACTATACAATAATACTGATGGAGTGGAGCATATAGTGATACATTGTACTTCTGTGTTTGTAACTATACAATAGTACTTCTGGACCGGAGCATATAGCGATACATTATACTTCTGTGTCTGTAACTATACAATAATACTGATGGACTGCAGCATATAGTGATACATTCTACTTCTGTGTCTGTAACTATACAATAAAACTTATAGACTGGAGCATTTAGTGATACATTCTACTTTTGTGTTTGTAACTATACAATAATACTGATGGAATAGAGCATATAGTGATACATTATACTTCTGTGTCCTTAACTATACAATAATGCTGATGGACTGGAGCATATAGTGATACATTCTACTTTTGTGTCTATAACTATACAAAAATACTTAAGGATTGGAGCATATAGTGATACATTATACTTCTGTGTGTAACTGCAAAATAATACTTAGGGATTTGAGCATATAGTGACACATTATACTTGTGTGTTTTGTAACTGCACAATAATACTTCAGGATTTGAGCATATAATGATACATTATACTTCTGTGTCTGTAACTATAGAATAATACTGATGGACTGGAGCATATAGCAAAACATTATACTTCTGTGTCTGTAACTATACAATAATACTGATGGACCGGAGCATATAGTGATACATTCTCCTTCTGTGTGTGTAACTATACTATAATACTGATGGACTGCAGCATATAGTGATACATTCTACTTCTGTGTCTGTAACTATACAATAATGCTGATGGACTGGAGCATATAGTGATACATTCTAGTTCTGTGTCTGTAATTTTACAATAATACTGATGGACTGCAGCATATAGTGATACTTTATACTTCTGTGTTTGTAACCATACAATAGCACTTATGGACTGGAGCATATAGCGATACATTATACTTCTGTGTCTGTAACTATACAATAATACTGATGGACCGGAGCATATAGTGATACATTCTACTTCTGTGTCTGTAACTATACAATAATAATTATGGACTGGAGCATATAGTGATACATTCTACTTCTGTGTCTGTAACTATACTATAATACTTATGGACTGGACCATATAATGATACATTATACTTCTGTGTCTGTAACTACACAATAATACGTATATACTGGAGCATATAGAGATACGTTATACTCCTGTGTCTGTAATTATACAATAATTCTTATGGACTGGAGATATAGTGATACATTCTACTTTTGTGTCTATAACTATACAAAAATACTTAAGGATTGGAGCATATAGTGATACATTATACTTCTGTGTGTGTAACTGCACAATAATACTTAGGGATTTGCGCATATAGTGACACATTATACTTGTGTGTCTGTAACTGCACAATAATACTGAAGGATTTGAGCATATAATGATACATTATACTTCTGTGTCTGTAACTATAGAATATTACTGATGCACTGGAGCATATAGCGAAACATTCTACTTCTGTGTCTGTAACTATACAATAATATTGATGGACTGCAGCATATAGTGATACATTCTACTTCTGTGTCTGTAACTATGCAATAATACTTATGGACTGGAATGTATAGTGATACATTATACTTCTGTGTTTGTAACTATACAATAATGCTGATGGACTGGAGCATATAGTGATACATTCTACTTCAGTGTCCGTAACTATACAATAATACTTATGGACTGGAGCATTTAGTGATACATTCTACTTCTGTGTATGTAACTATACAATAATACTGATGGAGTGGAGCATATAGTGATACATTGTACTTCTGTGTTTGTAACTATACAATAATGCTGATGGACTGGAGCATATAGTGATACATTCTACTTCTGTGTTTGTAACTATACAATAAAGCTGATGGACTGGAGCATATAGTGATACATTCTACTTCTGTGTCTGTAACTATACAATAATACTTATGGACTGGAGCATTTAGTGATACATTCTACTTCTGTGTCTGTAAATATACAATAATACTGATGGAGTGGAGCATATAGTGATACATTCTACCTTTGTGTCTATAACTGTACAAAAATACCTAAGGATTTGAGCATATAGTGATAGATTATACTTCTGTGTCCTTAACTGTACAATAATACTGATGGACTAGAGCATATAGTGATACATTCTACTTTTCTGTCTATACCTATACAAAAATACTTAAGGATTTGAACATATAGTGATACATTATACTTCTGCGTCTGTAACTGCACAATAATACTTAGGGATTTGAGCATATGGTGACACATTATACTTGTGTGTCTGTTACTGCACAATAATACTTAAGGATTTGAGCATATAATGATACATTATACTTCTGTGTCTGTAACTATACAAAAATACTGATGGACTGGAGCATATAGTGATACATTATACTTCTGTGTCTGTAACTATACAATAAAACTGATGGACTGGAGCATATAGTGATACATTATACTCTGTGTCTGTAACCTTAAAATAATGCTTAAGGACTCGAGCATATAATGATACATTATACTTCTGTGTCGGTAACTGCACAATAATTCTTAGGGATTTGAGCACATAGTGATACACTATACGATTGTGTCTGTAACTATACAATAATACTTATGGACTGGAGCATATAGTGATACATTATACTTCAGTGTCTGTAACTATACAATAGTACTTATGGACTGGAGCATTTAGTGAGACATTATACTTCAGTGTCTGTAACTATACAGTAATACTTATGGACTGGAGCATTTAGTGATACACTATACTTCTGTGTCAGTAACTATACAATAGTACTAATGGACTGGAGCATATAGTGATACATTATACTTAACTGTCTGTAACTATACAATAGTACTTATGGACTGGAGCATTTAGTGATACATTATACTTCTGTGTCTGTAACTATACAATAATACTTATGGACTGGAGCATTTAGTGATACATTATACTTCTGTGTCTGTAACTATACAATAGTACTTATGGACTGGAGCATTTAGTGATACATTATACTTCAGTGTCTGAAACTATACAATAGTACTTATGGACTGGAGCATATAGCGATACATTATAATTCTGTGTCTGTAACTATACAATAGTACTTATGGACTGGAGCATATAGCGATACATTATACTTCTGTGGCTGTAACTATACAATAGTACTTATGGACTGGAGCATATAGCGACACATTATCCTTCTGTGTCTATAACTATGCAATAGTACTTATGGACTAGAGCATATAGTGATACACTATACTTCTGTGTCTGTAACTATACAATAATAATTAAGGACTGCGCATATAGCTATTCAATATACTTCTGTGTCTGTAACTATACAATAATACTTATGGACTGGAGCATATTCTGATACATTATACTTCTGTGTCTGTAACTATGCAATAATACTTATGCACCAGAGCATATAGGGATACATTATACTTGTGTGTCTATAACTATGCAATAATACTTATGGACTGGAGCATTTAGTGATACATTCTACTTGTGTTTCTGTCTCTATACAACAATACTGATGGACTGGAGCATATAGTGATACATTGTACTTCTGTGTTTGTAACTATACAATAGTACTTCTGGACCGGAGCATATAGCGATACATTATACTTCTGTGTCTGTAACTATACAATAATACTGATGGACTGCAGCATATAGTGATACATTCTACTTCTGTGTCTGTAACTATACAATAATGCTGATGGACTGGAGCATATAGTGATACATTCTAGTTCTGTGTCTGTAACTATACCATAATGCTGATAGACTGGAGCATATAGTGATACATTCTACTTCTGTGTCTGTAACTATAGAATAATGCTGATGGACTGGAGCATATAGTGATACGTTCTACTTCTGTGTCTGTAACTATACAATAATACTTATGGACTGGAGCATTTAGTGATACATTCTACTTCTGTGTTTGTAACTATACAATAATACTGATGGAGTGGAGCATATAGTGATACATTGTACTTCTGTGTTTGTAACTATACAATAGTACTTCTGGACCGGAGCATATAGCGATACATTATACTTCTGTGTCTGTAACTATACAATAATACTGATGGACTGCAGCATATAGTGATACATTCTACTTCTGTGTCTGTAACTATACAATAAAACTTATAGACTGGAGCATTTAGTGATACATTCTACTTTTGTGTTTGTAACTATACAATAATACTGATGGAATAGAGCATATAGTGATACATTATACTTCTGTGTCCATAACTATACAATAATGCTGATGGACTGGAGCATATAGTGATACATTCTACTTTTGTGTCTATAACTATACAAAAATACTTAAGGATTGGAGCATATAGTGATACATTATACTTCTGTGTGTAACTGCAAAATAATACTTAGGGATTTGAGCATATAGTGACACATTATACTTGTGTGTTTTGTAACTGCACAATAATACTTCAGGATTTGAGCATATAATGATACATTATACTTCTGTGTCTGTAACTATAGAATAATACTGATGGACTGGAGCATATAGCAAAACATTATACTTCTGTGTCTGTAACTATACAATAATACTGATGGACCGGAGCATATAGTGATACATTCTCCTTCTGTGTGTGTAACTATACTATAATACTGATGGACTGCAGCATATAGTGATACATTCTACTTCTGTGTCTGTAACTATACAATAATGCTGATGGACTGGAGCATATAGTGATACATTCTAGTTCTGTGTCTGTAATTTTACAATAATACTGATGGACTGCAGCATATAGTGATACTTTATACTTCTGTGTTTGTAACCATACAATAGCACTTATGGACTGGAGCATATAGCGATACATTATACTTCTGTGTCTGTAACTATACAATAATACTGATGGACCGGAGCATATAGTGATACATTCTACTTCTGTGTCTGTAACTATACAATAATAATTATGGACTGGAGCATATAGTGATACATTCTACTTCTGTGTCTGTAACTATACTATAATACTTATGGACTGGACCATATAATGATACATTATACTTCTGTGTCTGTAACTACACAATAATACGTATATACTGGAGCATATAGAGATACGTTATACTCCTGTGTCTGTAATTATACAATAATTCTTATGGACTGGAGATATAGTGATACATTCTACTTTTGTGTCTATAACTATACAAAAATACTTAAGGATTGGAGCATATAGTGATACATTATACTTCTGTGTGTGTAACTGCACAATAATACTTAGGGATTTGCGCATATAGTGACACATTATACTTGTGTGTCTGTAACTGCACAATAATACTTAAGGATTTGAGCATATAATGATACATTATACTTCTGTGTCTGTAACTGTGGAATAATACTGATAGACTGGAGCATATAGTGATAAATTATACTTCTGTGTCTGTAACTATACAATAATACTGATGGACTGGAGCATATAGTGATACATTATACTTCTGTGTCTGTAACTATACAATAATACTGATGGACTGGAGCATATAGTGATACGCTATACCTTTGTGTCTGTAACTATACAATAATACTGATGGCCTGGTGCATATAGTGATACATTATGCTTCTGTGTCTGTAACTATACAATAATACTTAGGACTGGAGCATATAATGATACATTATACTTGTGTGTCTGTAACTGCACAATAATACTTAGGGATTTGAGCACATAGTGATACATTATACCTTTGTGTCTGTAACTATACAATAATACTGATGGACTGGAGCATATAATGATACATTATACTTCTGTGTCAGTAACTGCACAGTAATACTTATGGAACTGGAACATATAGTGATACATTATACTTCTGTGTCCGTAATTATACCATATTATTAAGAATAGGAGCATATTCTCATACATTATACTTCTGTGTCTGTAATTATACCATACTACTAAAGGATAGGAGCATATTGTGATACATTATACTTCTGTGTCTGTAACTATACAATAGTACTTATGGACTGCAGCATATAGTAATACATTATACTTCTGTGTCTGTAACTATACAATAATACTTATGGACTGGAGCATACAGTAATACATTATACTTCTGTGTCTGTAACTATACAATAGTATTTATGGACCGGAGCATATAGTGATTAATTATACTTCAGTGTCTGTAACTATACAATAGTTTTTATGGACTGGAGCATTTAGTGATACATTATACTTCAGTGTCTGTAACTATACAGTAATACCTATGGACTGGAGCATTTAGTGATACACTATACTTCTGTGTCTGTAACTATACAATAGTACTAATGGACTGGAGCATATAGTAATACATTATACTTCAGTGTCTGTAACTATACAATAGTACTTATGGACTAGAGCATTTAGTGATTCATTATACTTCTGTGTCTGTAACTATATAATAATACTTATGGACTGGAGTATTTAGTGATACATTATACTTCTGTGTCTGTAACTATACAATAATACTTATGGACTGGAGCATTTAATGATAGATTATACTTCAGTGTCTGTAACTATACAATAGTACTTATGGACCATTGCATATAGCGATACATTATACTTCAGTGTCTATAACTATGCAATAGTACTTATGGACTGGAGCATATAGTGATACACCATACTTCTGTGTCTGTAACTATACAATAATAAATAAGGACTGTGCATATAGCTATTCATTATACTTCTGTGTCTGTAACTAAACAATAATACCTATGGACTGGAGCATTTACTGATACATTATACTTCAGTGTCTGTAACTATACAGTAATACCTATGGACTGGAGCATTTAGTGCTACACTATACTTCTGTGTCTGTAACTATACAATAGTACAAGATGACTGGAGCATATAGTGATACATTATACTTCAGTGTCTGTAACTGTACAATAGTACTTATGGACTAGAGCATTTAGTGATACATTATACTTCTGTGTCTGTAACTATACAATAATACTTCTGGACCGGGGCATATAGCGATACATTATACTTCTGTGTCTGTAACTATACAATAATACTGATGGACTGCAGCATATAGTGATACATTATACTTCAGTGTCTGTAACTATACAGTAATACCTATGGACTGGAGCATTTAGTGATACACTATACTTCTGTGTCTGTAACTATACAATAGTACAAGTGGACTGGAGCATATAGTGATACATTATACTTCAGTGTCTGTAACTATACAATAGTACTTATGGACTAGAACATTTAGTGATACATTATACTTCTGTGTCTGTAACTATACAATAATACTTCTGGACCGGGGCATATAGCGATACATTATACTTCTGTGTCTGTAACTATACAATAATATTGATGGACTGCAGCATATAGTGATACATTCTACTTCTGTGTCTGTAACTATACAATAATACTTATGGACTGGAATATATAGTCATACATTATACTTCTGTGTTTGTAACTATACAATAATGCTGATGGACTGGAGCATATAGTGATACATTCTACTTCTGTGTCCGTAACTATACAATAATACTTATGGACTGGAGCATTTAGTGATACATTCTACTTCTGTGTTTGTAACTATACAATAATACTGATGGATTGGAGCATATAGTGATACATTGTACTTCTGTGTTTGTAACTATAAAATAATGCTGATGGACTGGAGCATATAGTGATACATTCTACTTCTGTGTTTGTAACTATACAATAAAGCTGATGGACTGGAGCATATAGTGATACATTCTACTTCTGTGTCTGTAACTATACAATAATACTTAGGGATTTGAGCATATGGTGACACATTATTCTTGTGTGTCTGTTACTGCACAATAATACTTAAGGATTTGAGCATATAATGATACATTATACTTCTGTGTCTGTAACTATACAAAAATACTGATGGACTGGAGCATATAGTGATACATAATACTTCTGTGTCTGTAACTATACAATAAAACTGATAGACTGGAGCATATAGTGATACATTATACTCTGTGTCTGTAACCTTAAAATAATGCTTAAGGACTGGAGCATATAATGATACATTATACTTCTGTGTTGGTAACTGCACAATAATACTTAGGGATTTGAGCATATGGTGACACATTATACTTGTGTGTCTGTTACTGCACAATAATACTTAAGGATTTGAGCATATAATGATACATTATACTTCTGTGTCTGTAACTATACAAAAATACTGATGGACTGGAGCATATAGTGATACATTATACTTCTGTGTCTGTAACTATACAATAAAACTGATGTACTGGAGCATATAGTGATACATTATACTCTGTGTCTGTAACCTTAAAATAATGCTTAAGGACTGGAGCATATAATGATACATTATACTTCTGTGTCGGTAACTGCACAATAATACTTAGGGATTTGAGCACATAGTGATACACTATACGATTGTGTCTGTAACTATACAATAATACTTATAGACTGGAGCATATAGTGATACATTATACTTCAGTGTCTGTAACTATACAATAGTACTTATGGACTGGAGCATTTAGTGATACATTATACTTCAGTGTCTGTAACTATACAATAAAACTTATGGACTGGAGCATTTAGTGATACATTATACTTCAGTGTCTGTAACTATACAGTAATACTTATGGACTGGAGCATTTATTGATACACTATACATCTGTGTCAATAACTATACAAAAGTACTAATGGACTGGAACATATACTGATACATTATACTTAACTGTCTGTAACTATACAATAGTACTTATGGACTGGAGCATTTAGTGATACATTATACTTCTGTGTCTGTAACTATACAATAATACTTATGGACTGGAGCATTTAGTGATACATTATACTTCTGTGTCTGTAACTATACAATAGTACTTATGGACTGGAGCATATAGCGATACATTATAATTCTGTGTCTGTAACTATACAATAGTACTTATGGACTGGAGCATATAGCGATACATTATAGTTCTGTGGCTGTAACTATACAATTGTACTTATGGACTGGAGCATATAGTGATACACTATACTTCTGTGTCTGTAACTATACAATAATAATTAAGGACTGCGCATATAGCTATTCAATATACTTCTGTGTCTGTAACTATACAATAATACTTATGGACTGGAGCATATACTGATACATTATAATTCTGTGTCTGTAACTATGCAATAATACTTATGCACCAGAGCATATAGGGATACATTATGCTTGTGTGTCTATAACTATGCAATAATACTTATGGACTGGAGCATTTAGTGATACATTCTACTTGTGTTTCTGTCTCTATACAACAATACTGATGGACTGGAGTATATAGTGATACATTGTACTTCTGTGTTTGTAACTATACAATAGTACTTCTGGACCGGAGCATATAGCGATACATTATACTTCTGTGTCTGTAACTATACAGTAATACCTATGGACTGGAGCATTTAGTGATACACTATACTTCTGTGTCTGTAACTATACAATAGTACTAATGGACTGGAGCATATAGTAATACATTATATTTCAGTGTCTGTAACTATACAATAGTACTTATGGACTAGAGCATTTAGTGATACATTATACTTCTGTGTCTGTAACTATATAATAATACTTATGGACTGGAGTATTTAGTGATACATTATACTTCTGTGTCTGTAACTATACAATAATACTTATGGACTGGAGCATTTAATGATAGATTATACTTCAGTGTCTGTAACTATACAATAGTACTTATGGACCATTGCATATAGCGATACATTATACTTCAGTGTCTATAACTATGCAATAGTACTTATGGACTGGAGCATATAGTGATACACCATACTTCTGTGTCTGTAACTATACAATAATAAATAAGGACTGTGCATATAGCTATTCATTATACTTCTGTGTCTGTAACTAAACAATAATACCTATGGACTGGAGCATTTACTGATACATTATACTTCAGTGTCTGTAACTATACAGTAATACCTATGGACTGGAGCATTTAGTGCTACACTATACTTCTGTGTCTGTAACTATACAATAGTACAAGTGGACTGGAGCATATAGTGATACATTATACTTCAGTGTCTGTAACTGTACAATAGTATTTATGGACTAGAGCATTTAGTGATACATTATACTTCTGTGTCTGTAACTATACAATAATACTTCTGGACCGGGGCATATAGCGATACATTATACTTCTGTGTCTGTAACTATACAATAATACTGATGGACTGCAGCATATAGTGATACATTATACTTCAGTGTCTGTAACTATACAGTAATACCTATGGACTGGAGCATTTAGTGATACACTATACTTCTGTGTCTGTAACTATACAATAGTACAAGTGGACTGGAGCATATAGTGATACATTATACTTCAGTGTCTGTAACTATACAATAGTACTTATGGACTAGAACATTTAGTGATACATTATACTTCTGTGTCTGTAACTATACAATAATACTTCTGGACCGGGGCATATAGCGATACATTATACTTCTGTGTCTGTAACTACACAATAATATTGATGGACTGCAGCATATAGTGATACATTCTACTTCTGTGTCTGTAACTATACAATAATACTTATGGACTGGAATATATAGTCATACATTATACTTCTGTGTTTGTAACTATACAATAATGCTGATGGACTGGAGCATATAGTGATACATTCTACTTCTGTGTCCGTAACTATACAATAATACTTATGGACTGGAGCATTTAGTGATACATTCTACTTCTGTGTTTGTAACTATACAATAATACTGATGGATTGGAGCGTATAGTGATACATTGTACTTCTGTGTTTGTAACTATAAAATAATGCTGATGGACTGGAGCATATAGTGATACATTCTACTTCTGTGTTTGTAACTATACAATAAAGCTGATGGACTGGAGCATATAGTGATACATTCTACTTCTGTGTCTGTAACTATACAATATTACTTAGGGATTTGAGCATATGGTGACACATTATTCTTGTGTGTCTGTTACTGCACAATAATACTTAAGGATTTGAGCATATAATGATACATTATACTTCTGTGTCTGTAACTATACAAAAATACTGATGGACTGGAGCATATAGTGATACATTATACTTCTGTGTCTGTAACTATACAATAAAACTGATAGACTGGAGCATATAGTGATACATTATACTCTGTGTCTGTAACCTTAAAATAATGCTTAAGGACTGGAGCATATAATGATACATTATACTTCTGTGTCGGTAACTGCACAATAATACTTAGGGATTTGAGCATATGGTGACACATTATACTTGTGTGTCTGTTACTGCACAATAATACTTAAGGATTTGAGCATATAATACTACATTATACTTCTGTGTCTGTAACTATACAAAAATACTGATGGACTGGAGCATATAGTGATACATTATACTTCTGTGTCTGTAACTATACAATAAAACTGATGTACTGGAGCATATAGTGATACATTATACTCTGTGTCTGTAACCTTAAAATAATGCTTAAGGACTGGAGCATATAATGATACATTATACTTCTGTGTCGGTAACTGCACAATAATACTTAGGGATTTGAGCACATAGTGATACACTATACGATTGTGTCTGTAACTATACAATAATACTTATAGACTGGAGCATATAGTGATACATTATACTTCAGTGTCTGTAACTATACAATAGTACTTATGGACTGGAGCATTTAGTGATACATTATACTTCAGTGTCTGTAACTATACAATAATACTTATGGACTGGAGCATTTAGTGATACATTATACTTCAGTGTCTGTAACTATACAGTAATACTTATGGACTGGAGCATTTATTGATACACTATACTTCCGTGTCAATAACTATACAAAAGTACTAATGGACTGGAACATATACTGATACATTATACTTAACTGTCTGTAACTATACAATAGTACTTATGGACTGGAGCATTTAGTGATACATTATACTTCTGTGTCTGTAACTATACAATAATACTTATGGACTGGAGCATTTAGTGATACATTATACTTCTGTGTCTGTAACTATACAATAGTACTTATGGACTGGAGCATATAGCGATACATTATAATTCTGTGTCTGTAACTATACAATAGTACTTATGGACTGGAGCATATAGTGATACATTATACTTCTGTGTCTGTAACTATACAATAATAATTAAGGACTGCGCATATAGCTATTCAATATACTTCTGTGTCTGTAACTATACAATAATACTTATGGACTGGAGCATATACTGATACATTATAATTCTGTGTCTGTAACTATGCAATAATACTTATGCACCAGAGCATATAGGGATTCATTATGCTTGTGTGTCTATAACTATGCAATAATACTTATGGACTGGAGCATTTAGTGATACATTCTACTTGTGTTTCTGTCTCTATACAACAATATTGATGGACTGGAGTATATAGTGATACATTGTACTTCTGTGTTTGTAACTATACAATAGTACTTCTGGACCGGAGCATATAGCGATACATTATACTTCTGTGTCTGTAACTATACAATAATACTGATGGACTGCAGCATATAGTGATAGATTCTACTTCTGTGTCTGTAACTATACAATAAAACTTATAGACTGGAGCATTTAGTGATACATTCTACTTCTGTGTCTGTAACTATACAATAAAACTTATGGACTGGAATATATAGTGATACATTCTACTTCTGTGTTTGTAACTATACAATAATGCTGATGGACTGGAGCATATAGTGATACATTCTACTTCTGTGTCCGTAACTATACAATAATACTTATGGACTGGAGCATTTAGTGATACATTCTACTTTTGTGTTTGTAACTATACAATAATACTGATGGAATGGAGCATATAGTGATACATTATACTTCTGTGTCCTTAACTATACAAAAATACTGATGGACTGGAGCATATAGTGATACATTCTACTTTTGTGTCTATAACTATACAAAAATACTTAAGGATTGGAGCATATAGTGATACATTATACTTCTGTGTATAACTGCAAAATAATACTTAGGGATTTGAGTATATAGTGACACATTATACTTGTGTGTTTGTAACTGCACAATAATACTTCAGGATTTGAGAATATAATGATACATTATACCTCTGTGTCTGTAACTATAGAATAATACTGATGGACTGTAGCATATAGCAAAACATTATACTTCTGTGTCTGTAACTATACAATAATACTGATGGACCGGAGCATATAGTGATACATTCTACTTCTGTGTGTGTAACTATACAATAATACTGATGGACTGGATCATATAGTGATACATTATACTTCTGTGTCTGTAACTATACAATAAAACTGATGGACTGGAGCATATAGTGATACATTATACTCTGTGTCTGTAACCTTAAAATAATGCTTAAGGACTGGAGCATATAAAGATACATTATACTTCTGTGTCGGTAACTGCACAATTATACTTAGGGATTTGAGCACATAGTGATACACTATACGATTGTGTCTGTAACTAAACAATAATACTTATGGACTGGAGCATATAGTGATACATTATACTTCAGTGTCTGTAACTATACAATAGTACTTATGGACTGGAGCATTTAGTGATACATTATACTTCAGTGTCTGCAACTATACAATAATACTTATGGACTGGAGCATTTAGTGATACATTATACTTCAGTGTCTGTAACTATACAGTAATACTTATGGACTGGAGCATTTAGTGATACACTATACTTCTGTGTCAGTAACTATACAATAGTACTAATGGACTGGAGCATATAGTCATACATTATACTTAACTGTCTGTAACTATACAATAGTACTTATGGACTGGAGTATTTAGTGATACATTATACTTCTGTGTCTGTAACTATACAATAATACTTATAGACTGGAGCATTTAGTGATACATTATACTTCTGTGTCTGTAACTATACAATAGTACTTATGGACTGGAGCATTTAGTGATACATTATACTTCAGTGTCTGAAACTATACAATAGTACTTATGGACTGGAGCATATAGCGATACATTATAATTCTGTGTCTCTACCTATACAATAGTACTTATGGACTGGAGCATATAGCGATACATTATACTTCTGTGGCTGTAACTATACAATAGTACTTATGGACTGGAGCATATAGCGACACATTATACTTCTGTGTCTATAACTATGCAATAGTACTTATGGACTGGAGCATATAGTGTTACACTATACTTCTGTGTCTGTAACTATACAATAATAATTAAGGACTGCGCATATAGCTATTCAATATACTTCTGTGTCTGTAACTATACAATAATACTTATGGACTGGAGCATATACTGATACATTATACTTCTGTGTCTGTAACTATGCAATAATACTTATGCACCAGAGCATATAGGGATACATTATACTTGTGTGTCTATAACTATGCAATAATACTTATGGACTGGAGCATTTAGTGATACAATCTACTTGTGTTTCTGTCTCTATACAACAATACTGATGGACTGGAGCATATAGTGATACATTGTACTTCTGTGTTTGTAACTATACAATAGTACTTCTGGACCGGAGCATATAGCGATACATTATACTTCTGTGTCTGTAACTATACAATAATACTGATGGACTGCAGCATATAGTGATACATTCTACTTCTGTGTCTGTAACTATACAATAATGCTGATGGACTGGAGCATATAGTGATACATTCTAGTTCTGTGTCTGTAACTATACCATAATGCTGATAGACTGGAGCATATAGTGATACATTCTACTTCTGTGTCTGTAACTATAGAATAATGCTGATGGACTGGAGCATATAGTGATACGTTCTACTTCTGTGTCTGTAACTATACAATAATACTTATGGACTGGAGCATTTAGTGATACATTCTACTTCTGTGTTTGTAACTATACAATAATACTGATGGAGTGGAGCATATAGTGATACATTGTACTTCTGTGTTTGTAACTATACAATAGTACTTCTGGACTGGAGCATATAGCGATACATTATACTTCTGTGTCTGTAGCTATACAATAATACTGATGGACTGCAGCATATAGTGATACATTCTACTTCTGTGTCTGTAACTATACAATAAAACTTATAGACTGGAGCATTTAGTGATACATTCTACTTCTGTGTCTGTAACTATACAATAATATTGATGGCCTGCAGCATATAGTGATACATTCTACTTCTGTGTCTGTAACTATACAATAATACTGATGGACCGGAGCATATAGTGATACATTCTACTTCTGTGTCTGTAACTATACAATAATGCTGATGGACTGGAGCATATAGTGATACATTCTAGTTCTGTGTCTGTAATTATACAATAATACTGATGGACTGGAGCATATAGTGATACTTTATACTTCTGTGTTTGTAACCATACAATAGCACTTATGGACTGGAGCATATAGTGATACATTATACTTCTGTGTCTGTAACTATACAATAATACTGATGGACCGGAGCATATAGTGATACATTCTACTTCTGTGTCTGTAACTATACAATAATAATTATGGACTGGAGCATATAGTGATACATTCTACTTCTGTGTCTGTAACTATACTATAATACTTATGGACTGGACCATATAATGATACATTATACTTCTGTGTCTGTAACTACACAATAATACTTATATACTGGAGCATATAGTGATACGTTATACTCCTGTGTCTGTAACTATATATTAATTCTTATGGACTAGAGATATAGTGATACATTATACTTCTGTGTCCTTAACTATACAATAATACTGATGGACTGGAGCATATAGTGATACATTCTACTTTTGTGTCTATAACTATACAAAAATACTTAAGGATTGGAGCATATAGTGATACATTATACTTCTGTGTGTGTAACTGCACAATAATACTTAGGGATTTGCGCATATAGTGACACATTATACTTTTGTGTCTGTAACTGCACAATAATACTTAAGGATTTGAGCATATAATGATACATTATACTTCTGTGTCTGTAACTATGGAATAATACTGATGGACTGGAGCATATAGTGATAAATTATACTTCTGTGTCTGTAACTATACAATAATACTAATGGACTGGAGCATATAGTGATACATTATACTTCTGTGTCTGTAACTATACAATAATACTGATGGACTGGAGCATATAGTGATACGCTATACCTTTGTGTCTGTAACTATACAATAATACTGATGGACTGGAGCATATAGTGATACATTATACTTCTGTGTCTGTAACTATACAATAATACTTAAGGACTGTAGCATATAATGATACATTATACTTCTGTGTCTGTAACTGCACAATAATACTTAGGGATTTGAGCACATAGTGATACACTATACCTTTGTGTCTGTAACTATACAATAGTACTTATGGACTAGAGCATTTAGTGATACATTATACTTCTGTGTCTGTAACTATACAATAATACTTATGGACTGGAGCATTTAGTGATACATTATACTTCTGTGTCTGTAAGTATACAATAGTACTTATGGACTGGAGCATTTAATAATAGATTATACTTCAGTGTCTGAAACTATACAATAGTACTTATGGACTGGAGCATATAGCGATACATTATAATTCTGTGTCTGTAACTATACAATAGTACTTATGGACCATTGGATATAGCGATACATTATACTTCAGTGTCTATAACTATGCAATAGTACTTATGGACTGGAGCATATAGTGATACACTATACTGCTGTGTCTGTAACTATATAATAATAATTAAGGACTGCGCATATAGCTATTCATTATACTTCTGTGTCTGTAACTACACAATAATACTTATGGACTGGAGCATTTACTGATACATTATACTTCAGTGTCTGTAACTATACAGTAATACCTATGGACTGGAGCATTTAGTGATACACTATACTTCTGTGTCTGTAACTATACAATAGTACAAGTGGACTGGAGCATATAGTGATACATTATACTTCAGTGTCTGTAACTATACAATAGTACTTATGGACTAGAGCATTTAGTGATACATTATACTTCTGTGTCTGTAACTATACAATAATACTTCTGGACCGGGGCATATAGCGATACATTATACTTCTGTGTCTGTAACTATACAATAATACTGATGGACTGCAGCATATAGTGATACATTATACTTCAGTGTCTGTAACTATACAGTAATACCTATGGACTGGAGCATTTAGTGATACACTATACTTCTGTGTCTGTAACTATACAATAGTACAAGTGGACTGGAGCATATAGTGATACATTATACTTCAGTGTCTGTAACTATACAATAGTACTTATGGACTGGAGCATTTAGTGATACATTATACTTCAGTGTCTGTAACTATACAATAATACTTATGGACTGGAGCATTTAGTGATACATTATACTTCAGTGTCTGTAACTATACAGTAATACTTATGGACTGGAGCATTTATTGATACACTATACTTCCGTGTCAATAACTATACAAAAGTACTAATGGACTGGAACATATACTGATACATTATACTTAACTGTCTGTAACTATACAATAGTACTTATGGACTGGAGCATTTAGTGATACATTATACTTCTGTGTCTGTAACTATACAATAATACTTATGGACTGGAGCATTTAGTGATACATTATACTTCTGTGTCTGTAACTATACAATAGTACTTATGGACTGGAGCATATAGCGATACATTATAATTCTGTGTCTGTAACTATACAATAGTACTTATGGACTGGAGCATATAGTGATACATTATACTTCTGTGTCTGTAACTATACAATAATAATTAAGGACTGCGCATATAGCTATTCAATATACTTCTGTGTCTGTAACTATACAATAATACTTATGGACTGGAGCATATACTGATACATTATAATTCTGTGTCTGTAACTATGCAATAATACTTATGCACCAGAGCATATAGGGATACATTATGCTTGTGTGTCTATAACTATGCAATAATACTTATGGACTGGAGCATTTAGTGATACATTCTACTTGTGTTTCTGTCTCTATACAACAATACTGATGGACTGGAGTATATAGTGATACATTGTACTTCTGTGTTTGTAACTATACAATAGTACTTCTGGACCGGAGCATATAGCGATACATTATACTTCTGTGTCTGTAACTATACAATAATACTGATGGACTGCAGCATATAGTGATAGATTCTACTTCTGTGTCTGTAACTATACAATAAAACTTATAGACTGGAGCATTTAGTGATACATTCTACTTCTGTGTCTGTAACTATACAATAAAACTTATGGACTGGAATATATAGTGATACATTCTACTTCTGTGTTTGTAACTATACAATAATGCTGATGGACTGGAGCATATAGTGATACATTCTACTTCTGTGTCCGTAACTATACAATAATACTTATGGACTGGAGCATTTAGTGATACATTCTACTTTTGTGTTTGTAACTATACAATAATACTGATGGAATGGAGCATATAGTGATACATTATACTTCTGTGTCCTTAACTATACAAAAATACTGATGGACTGGAGCATATAGTGATACATTCTACTTTTGTGTCTATAACTATACAAAAATACTTAAGGATTGGAGCATATAGTGATACATTATACTTCTGTGTGTAACTGCAAAATAATACTTAGGGATTTGAGTATATAGTGACACATTATACTTGTGTGTTTGTAACTGCACAATAATACTTCAGGATTTGAGAATATAATGATACATTATACTTCTGTGTCTGTAACTATAGAATAATACTGATGGACTGTAGCATATAGCAAAACATTATACTTCTGTGTCTGTAACTATACAATAATACTGATGGACCGGAGCATATAGTGATACACTCTACTTCTGTGTGTGTAACTATACAATAATACTGATGGACTGGATCATATAGTGATACATTATACTTCTGTGTCTGTAACTATACAATAAAACTGATGGACTGGAGCATATAGTGATACATTATACTCTGTGTCTGTAACCTTAAAATAATGCTTAAGGACTGGATCATATAAAGATACATTATACTTCTGTGTCGGTAACTGCACAATTATACTTAGGGATTTGAGCACATAGTGATACACTATACGATTGTGTCTGTAACTAAACAATAATACTTATGGACTGGAGCATATAGTGATACATTATACTTCAGTGTCTGTAACTATACAATAGTACTTATGGACTGGAGCATTTAGTGATACATTATACTTCAGTGTCTGCAACTATACAATAATACTTATGGACTGGAGCATTTAGTGATACATTATACTTCAGTGTCTGTAACTATACAGTAATACTTATGGACTGGAGCATTTAGTGATACACTATACTTCTGTGTCAGTAACTATACAATAGTACTAATGGACTGGAGCATATAGTCATACATTATACTTAACTGTCTGTAACTATACAATAGTACTTATGGACTGGAGTATTTAGTGATACATTATACTTCTGTGTCTGTAACTATACAATAATACTTATAGACTGGAGCATTTAGTGATACATTATACTTCTGTGTCTGTAACTATACAATAGTACTTATGGACTGGAGCATTTAGTGATACATTATACTTCAGTGTCTGAAACTATACAATAGTACTTATGGACTGGAGCATATAGCGACACATTATAATTCTGTGTCTGTACCTATACAATAGTACTTATGGACTGGAGCATATAGCGATACATTATACTTCTGTGGCTGTAACTATACAATAGTACTTATGGACTGGAGCATATAGCGACACATTATACTTCTGTGTCTATAACTATGCAATAGTACTTATGGACTGGAGCATATAGTGTTACACTATACTTCTGTGTCTGTACTATACAATAATAATTAAGGACTGCGCATATAGCTATTCAATATACTTCTGTGTCTGTAACTATACAATAATACTTATGGACTGGAGCATATACTGATACATTATACTTCTGTGTCTGTAACTATGCAATAATACTTATGCACCAGAGCATATAGGGATACATTATACTTGTGTGTCTATAACTATGCAATAATACTTATGGACTGGAGCATTTAGTGATACATTCTACTTGTGTTTCTGTCTCTATACAACAATACTGATGGACTGGAGCATATAGTGATACATTGTACTTCTGTGTTTGTAACTATACAATAGTACTTCTGGACCGGAGCATATAGCGATACATTATACTTCTGTGTCTGTAACTATACAATAATACTGATGGACTGCAGCATATAGTGATACATTCTACTTCTGTGTCTGTAACTATACAATAATGCTGATGGACTGGAGCATATAGTGATACATTCTACTTCTGTGTCTGTAACTATACAATAATACTTATGGACTGGAGCATTTAGTGATACATTCTACTTCTGTGTTTGTAACTATACAATAATAGTGATGGAGTGGAGCATATAGTGATACATTGTACTTCTGTGTTTGTAACTATACAATAGTACTTCTGGACTGGAGCATATAGCGATACATTATACTTCTGTGTCTGTAGCTATACAATAATACTGATGGACTGCAGCATATAGTGATACATTCTACTTCTGTGTCTGTAACTATACAATAAAACTTATAGACTGGAGCATTTAGTGATACATTCTACTTCTGTGTCTGTAACTATACAATAATATTGATGGCCTGCAGCATATAGTGATACATTCTACTTCTGTGTCTGTAACTGTACAATAATACTGATGGACCGGAGCATATAGTGATACATTCTACTTCTGTGTCTGTAACTATACAATAATGCTGATGGACTGGAGCATATAGTGATACATTCTAGTTCTGTGTCTGTAATTATACAATAATACTGATGGACTGGAGCATATAGTGATACTTTATACTTCTGTGTTTGTAACCATACAATAGCACTTATGGACTGGAGCATATAGTGATACATTATACTTCTGTGTCTGTAACTATACAATAATACTGATGGACCGGAGCATATAGTGATACATTCTACTTCTGTGTCTGTAACTATACAATAATAATTATGGACTGGAGCATATAGTGATACATTCTACTTCTGTGTCTGTAACTATACTATAATACTTATGGACTGGACCATATAATGATACATTATACTTCTGTGTCTGTAACTACACAATAATACTTATATACTGGAGCATATAGTGATACGTTATACTCCTGTGTCTGTAACTATATATTAATTCTTATGGACTAGAGATATAGTGATACATTATACTTCTGTGTCCTTAACTATACAATAATACTGATGGACTGGAGCATATAGTGATACATTCTACTTTTGTGTCTATAACTATACAAAAATACTTAAGGATTGGAGCATATAGTGATACATTATACTTCTGTGTGTGTAACTGCACAATAATACTTAGGGATTTGCGCATATAGTGACACATTATACTTTTGTGTCTGTAACTGCACAATAATACTTAAGGATTTGAGCATATAATGATACATTATACTTCTGTGTCTGTAACTATGGAATAATACTGATGGACTGGAGCATATAGCGATAAATTATACTTCTGTGTCTGTAACTATACAATAATACTAATGGACTGGAGCATATAGTGATACATTATACTTCTGTGTCTGTAACTATACAATAATACTGATGGACTGGAGCATATAGTGATACGCTATACCTTTGTGTCTGTAACTATACAATAATACTGATGGACTGGAGCATATAGTGATACATTATACTTCTGTGTCTGTAACTATACAATAATACTTAAGGACTGTAGCATATAATGATACATTATACTTCTGTGTCTGTAACTGCACAATAATACTCAGGGATTTGAGCACATAGTGATACACTATACCTTTGTGTCTGTAACTATACAATAGTACTTATGGACTAGAGCATTTAGTGATACATTATACTTCTGTGTCTGTAACTATACAATAATACTTATGGACTGGAGCATTTAGTGATACATTATACTTCTGTGTCTGTAAGTATACAATAGTACTTATGGACTGGAGCATTTAATGATAGATTATACTTCAGTGTCTGAAACTATACAATAGTACTTATGGACTGGAGCATATAGCGATACATTATAATTCTGTGTCTGTAACTATACAATAGTACTTATGGACCATTGGATATAGCGATACATTATACTTCAGTGTCTATAACTATGCAATAGTACTTATGGACTGGAGCATATAGTGATACACTATACTTCTGTGTCTGTAACTATATAATAATAATTAAGGACTGCGCATATAGCTATTCATTATACTTCTGTGTCTGTAACTATACAATAATACTTATGGACTGGAGCATTTACTGATACATTATACTTCAGTGTCTGTAACTATACAGTAATACCTATGGACTGGAGCATTTAGTGATACACTATACTTCTGTGTCTGTAACTATACAATAGTACAAGTGGACTGGAGCATATAGTGATTCATTATACTTCAGTGTCTGTAACTATACAATAGTACTTATGGACTAGAGCATTTAGTGATACATTATACTTCTGTGTCTGTAACTATACAATAATACTTCTGGACCGGGGCATATAGCGATACATTATACTTCTGTGTCTGTAACTATACAATAATACTGATGGACTGCAGCATATAGTGATACATTATACTTCAGTGTCTGTAACTATACAGTAATACCTATGGACTGGAGCATTTAGTGATACACTATACTTCTGTGTCTGTAACTATACAATAGTACAAGTGGACTGGAGCATATAGTGATACATTATACTTCAGTGTCTGTAACTATACAATAGTACTTATGGACTAGAGCATTTAGTCATACATTATACTTCTGTGTCTGTAACTATACAATAATACTTCTGGACCGGGGCATATAGCGATACATTATACTTCTGTGTCTGTAACTATACAATAATACTGATGGACTGCAGCATATAGTGATACATTCTAGTTCTGTGTCTGTAACTATACCATAATGCTGATGGACTGGAGCATATAGTGATACATTCTACTTCTGTGTCTGTAATTATACAATAATACTGATGGAGTGGAGCATATAGTGATACATTGTACTTCTGTGTTTGTAACTATACAATAGTACTTCTGGACCGGAGCATATAGCGATACATTATACTTCTGTGTCTGTAACTATACAATAATACTGATGGACTGCAGCATATAGTGATACATTCTACTTCTGTGTCTGTAACTATACAATAATACTTATAGACTGGAGCATTTAGTGATACATTCTACCTCTGTGTCTGTAGCTATACAATAATATTGATGGACTGCAGCATATAGTGATACATTCTACTTCTGTGTCTGTAACTATACAATAACACTTATGGACTGGAATATATAGTGATACATTATACTTCTGTGTTTGTAACTATACAATAATGCTGATGTACTGGAGCATATAGTGATACCTTCTACTTCTGTGTTTGTAACTATACAATAGTGCTGATGGAGTGGAGCATATAGTGATACATTATACTTCTGTGTCCTTAACTATACAATAATACTGATGGACTGGAGCATATAGTGATACATTCTACCTTTGTGTCTATAACTATACAAAAATACTTAAGGATTGGAGCATATAGTGATACATTATACTTCTGTGTGTGTAACTGCACAATAATACTTAGGGATTTGAGCATATAGTGACACATTAGACTTGTGTGTCTGTAACTGCACAATAATACTTAAGGATTTGAGCATATAATGATACATTATACTTGTGTGTCTGTAACTATAGAATAATACTGATGGACTGGAGCATATAGCGAAACATTATACTTCTGTGTCTGTAACTATAGAATAATACTGATGGACTGGAGCATATAGTGATACATTCTACTTCTGTGTCCGTAACTATACAATAATATTGATGGACTGCAGCATATAGTGACACGTTCTACTTCTGTGTCTGTAACCATACAATAATACTTATGGACTGGAATATATAGTGATACATTATACTTCTGTGTTTGTAACTACACAATAATGTTGATGGACTGGAGCATATAGTGATACATTCTACTTCTGTGTCCGTAACTATACAATAATACTTATGGACTGGAGCATTTAGTGATACATCCTACTTCTGTGTTTGTAACTATACAATAATACTGATGGAGTGGAGCATATAGTGATACATTGTACTTCTGTGTTTGTAACTATAGAATAATGCTGATGGACTGCAGCATATAGTGATACATTCTACTTCTGTGTTTGTAACTATACAATAATACTGATGGAGTGGAGCATATAGTGATACATTATACTTCTGTGTTTGTAACTATACAATAAAGCTGATGGACTGGAGAATATAGTGATATATTATACTTCTGTGTCTGTAACTATACAATAATGCTGATGGACTGCAGCATATAGTGACACATTATATTTCTGTGTCTGTAACTATACAATAATACTGATGGACTGCAGCATATAGTGATACATTATACTTCTGTGTCTGTAACTATACAATAATTATGATGGACTGGAGCATATAGTGACACATTCTACTTGTGTTTCTGTAACTATACAATAATACAGATGGACTGGAGCATATAGTGATACATTCTAATTCTGTGTCTGTAACTATACAATAATACTTATGGACTGGAGCATATAGTGATACATTCTACTTCTGTTTCTGTAACTATACAATAATACTTATGGACTGGAGCATATAATGATACTTTGTACTTCTGTGTCTGTAACTACACAATAATACTTATGTACTGCAGCATATAGTGATACATTATACTTGTATGTCTGTAACTATACAATAATAATTATGGACTGGAGATATAGTGATACATTCTACTTCTGTGTCTATAACTATACATTATAATACTTATGGACTGGAGCATATAGTGATACATTCTACTTCTGTGTCTGTAACTATACAATAATACTGATGGACTGAAGCATTTAGTGATACATCCTACTTCTGTGTTTGTAACTATACAATAATACTGATGGAGTGGAGCATATAGTGATACATTGTACTTCTGTGTTTGTAACTATACAATAGTACTTCTGGACCGGAGCATATAGCGATACACTATACTTCTGTGTCTGTAACTATACAATAATACTGATGGACTGCAGCATATTGTGATACATCCTACTTCTGTGTCTGTAACTATACAATAATATTTGTAGACTGGAGCATTTAGTGATACATTCTACTTCTGTGTCTGTAACTATACAATAATATTGATGGTCTGCAGCATATAGTGATATATTCTACTTCTGTGTCTGTAACTATACAATAATACTAATGGACCGGAGCATATGGTGATACATTCTACTTCTGTGTCTGTAACTATACAATAATAATTATGGACTGGAGCATATAGTGATACATTATACTTCTGTGTCTGTAACTACACAATAATACTTATATACTGGAGCATATAGTGATACGTTATACTCCTGTGTCTGTAACTATACAATAATTCTTATGGACTGGAGATATAGTGATACATTATACTTCTGTGTCCTTAACTATACAATAATACTGATGGACTGGAGCATATAGTGATACATTCTACTTTTGTGTCTATAACTATACAAAAATACTTAAGGATTGGAGCATATAGTGATACATTATACGTCTGTGTGTATAACTGCACAATAATACTTAGGGATTTGCGCATATAGTGAAACATTATACTTGTGTGTCTGTAACTGCACAATAATACTTAAGGATTTGAGCATATAATGATACATTATACTTCTGTGTCTGTAACTATGGAATAATACTGATGGACTGGAGCATATAGTGATAAATTATACTTCTGTGTCTGTAACTATACAATAATACTGATGGACTTGAGCATATAGTGATACATTATACTTCTGTGTCTGTAGCTATACAATAATACTGATGGACTGGAGCATATAGTGATACGCTATACCTTTGTGTCTGTAACTATACAATAAAACTGATGGACTGGAGCATATAGTGATACATTATACTTCTGTGTCTGTAACTGTACAATAATACTTAAGGACTGGAGCATATAATGATACATTATACTTCTATGTCTGTAACTGCACAATAATACTTAGGGATTTGAGCACATAGTGATACACCATACCTTTGTGTCTGTAACTATACAATAATACTGATGGACTGGAGCATATAATGATACATTATACTTCTGTGTCAGTAACTGCACAATAATACTTATGGACTGGAGCATATAGTGATACATTATACTTCTGTGTCTGTAATTATACCATATTATTAAGAATAGGAGCATATTCTCATACATTATACTTCTGTGTCTGTAATTATACCATACTACTAAAGGATAGGAGCATATTGTGATACATTATACTTCTGTGTCTGTAACTATACAATAGTACTTATGGACTGGAGCATATAGTGATACATTATACTTCAGTGTCTGTAACTATATAATAATACTTATGGACTAGAGCATATAGTAATACATTATACTTCTGTGTCTGTAACTATACAATAATACTTATGGACTGGAGCATACAGTGATACATTATACTTCTGTGTCTGTAACTATACAATAGTACTTATGGACCGGAGCATATAGTGATACATTATACTTCAGTGTCTGTAACTATACAATAGTACTTATGGACTGGAGCATTTAGTGATACATTATACTTCAGTGTCTGTAACTATACAGTAATACCTATGGACTGGAGCATTTAGTGATACACTATACTTCTGTGTCTGTAACTATACAATAGTACTAATGGAGTGGAGCATATAGTGATAAATTATACTTCAGTGTCTGTAACTATACAATAGTACTTATGGACTAGAGCATTTAGTGATACATTATACTTCTGTGTCTGTAACTATACAATAATACTTATGGACTGGAGCATTTAGTGATACATTATACTTCTGTGTCTGTAACTATACAATAGTACTTATGGACTGGAGCATATAGGGATACATTATAATTCTGTGTCTGTAACTATACAATAGTACTTATGGACCATTGCATATAGCGATACATTATACTTCAGTGTCTATAACTATGCAATAGTACTTATGGACTGGAGCATATAGTGATACACTATACTTCTGTGTCTGTAACTGTACAATAATAATTAAGGACTGCGCATATAGCTATTCATTATACTTTTTTGTCTGTAACTATACAATAATACTTATGGACTGGAGCATTTACTGATACATTATACTTCAGTGTCTGTAACTATACAGTAATACCTATGGACTGGAGCATATAGTGATACATTATACTTCAGTGTCTGTAACTATACAATAGTACAAGTGGACTAGAGCATTTAGTGATACATTATACTTCTGTGTCTGTAACTATACAATAATACTTCTAGACCGGGGCATATAGCGATACATTATACTTCTGTGTCTGTAACTATACAATAATACTTATGGACTGCAGCATATAGTGTACATTATACTTCAGTTTCTGTAACTATACAGTAATACCTATGGACTGAGGCATTTAGTGATACACTATACTTCTGTGTCTGTAACTATACAATAGTACAAGTGGACTGGAGCATATAGTGATACATTATACTTCAGTGTCTGTAACTATACAGTAATACCTATGGACTGGAGCATTTAGTGATACACTATACTTCTGTGTCTGTAACTATACAATAGTACTATAGGACTGGAGCATATAGTGATAAATTATACTTCAGTGTCTGTAACTATACAATAGTACTTATGGACTAGAGCATTTAGTGATACATTATACTTCTGTGTCTGTAACTATACAATAATACTTATGGACTGGAGCATTTAGTGATACATTATACTTCTGTGTCTGTAACTATACAATAGTACTTATGGACTGGAGCATTTAATGATAGATTATACTTCAGTGTCTGAAACTATACAATAGTACTTATGGACTGGAGCATATAGCGATACATTATAATTCTGTGTCTGTAACTATACAATAGTACTTATGGACCATTGGATATAGCGATACATTATACTTCAGTGTCTATAACTATGCAATAGTACTTATGGACTGGAGCATATAGTGATACACTATACTTCTGTGTCTGTAACTATACAATAATAATTAAGGACTGCGCATATAGCTATTCATTATACTTCTGTGTCTGTAACTATACAATAATACTTATGGACTGGAGCATTTACTGATACATTATACTTCATTGTCTGTAACTATACAGTAATACCTATGGACTGGAGCATTTAGTGATACACTATACTTCAGTGTCTGTAACTATACAATAGTACTTATGGACTAGAGCATTTAGTGATACATTATACTTCTGTGTCTGTAACTATACAATAATACTTCTGGACCGGGGCATATAGCGATACATTATACTTCTGTGTCTGTAACTATACAATAATACTGATGGACTGCAGCATATAGTGATACATTATACTTCAGTGTCTGTAACTATACAGTAATACCTATGGACTGGAGCATTTAGTGATACACTATACTTCTGTGTCTGTAACTATACAATAGTACAAGTGGACTGGAGCATATAGTGATACATTATACTTCAGTGTCTGTAACTATACAATAGTACTTATGGACTAGAGCATTTAGTGATACATTATACTTCTGTGTCTATAACTATACAATAATACTTCTGGACCGGGGCATATAGCGATACATTATACTTCTGTGTCTGTAACTATACAATAATACTGATGGACTGCAGCATAGAGTGATACATTCTAGTTCTGTGTCTGTAACTATACCATAATGCTGATGGACTGGAGCATATAGTGATACATTCTACTTCTGTGTCTGTAATTATACAATAATACTGATGGAGTGGAGCATATAGTGATACATTGTACTTCTGTGTTTGTAACTATACAATAGTACTTCTGGACCGGAGCATATAGCGATACATTATACTTCGGTGTCTGTAACTATACAATAATACTGATGGACTGCAGCATATAGTGATACATTCTACTTCTGTGTCTGTAACTATACAATAATACTTATAGACTGGAGCATTTAGTGATACATTCTACTTCTGTGTCTGTAGCTATACAATAATATTGATGGACTGCAGCATATAGTGATACATTCTACTTCTATGTCTGTAACTATACAATAATACTTATGGACTGGAATATATAGTGATACATTATACTTCTGTGTTTGTAACTATACAATAATGCTGATGTACTGGACCATATAGTGATACATTCTACTTCTGTGTTTGTAACTATACAATAGTGCTGATGGAGTGGAGCATATAGTGATACATTATACTTCTGTGTCCTTAACTATACAATAATACTGATGGACTGGAGCATATAGTGATACATTCTACTTTTGTGTCTATAACTATACAAAAATACTTAAGGATTGGAGCATATAGTGATACATTATACTTCTGTGTGTGTAACTGCACAATAATACTTAGGGATTTGAGCATATAGTGACACGTTAGACTTGTGTGTCTGTAACTGCACAATAATACTTAAGGATTTGAGCATATAATGATACATTATACTTGTGTGTCTGTAACTATAGAATAATACTGATGGACTGGAGCATATAGCGAAACATTATACTTCTGTGTCTGTAACTATAGAATAATACTGATGGACTGGAGCATATAGTGATACATTCTACTTCTGTGTCCGTAACTATACAATAATATTGATGGACTGCAGCATATAGTGACACGTTCTACTTCTGTGTCTGTAACCATACAATAATACTTATGGACTGGAATATATAGTGATACATTATACTTCTGTGTTTGTAACTACACAATAATGTTGATGGACTGGAGCATATAGTGATACATTCTACTTCTGTGTCCGTAACTATACAATAATACTTATGGACTGGAGCATTTAGTGATACATCCTACTTCTGTGTTTGTAACTATACAATAATACTGATGGAGTGGAGCATATAGTGATACATTGTACTTCTGTGTTTGTAACTATAGAATAATGCTGATGGACTGGAGCATATAGTGATACATTCTACTTCTGTGTTTGTAACTATACAATAATACTGATGGAGTGGAGCATATAGTGATACATTATACTTCTGTGTTTGTAACTATACAATAAAGCTGATGGACTGGAGCATATAGTGATATATTATACTTCTGTTTCTGTAACTATACAATAATGCTGATGGACTGCAGCATATAGTGACACATTATATTTCTGTGTCTGTAACTATACAATAATACTGATGGACTGCAGCATATAGTGATACATTATACTTCTGTGTCTGTAACTATACAATAATGCTGATGGACTGGAGCATATAGTGATACATTCTACTTGTGTTTCTGTAACTATACAATAATACAGATGGACTGGAGCATATAGTGATACATTCTAATTCTGTGTCTGTAACTATACAATAATACTTATGAACTGGAGCATATAGTGATACATTCTACTTCTGTTTCTGTAACTATACAATAATACTTATGGACTGGAGCATATAATGATACTTTATACTTCTGTGTCTGTAAATACACAATAATACTTATGTACTGCAGCATATAGTGATACATTATACTAGTATGTCTGTAACTATACAATAATAATTATGGACTGGAGATATAGTGATACATTCTACTTCTGTGTCTATAACTATACATTATAATACTTATGGACTGGAGCATATAGTGATACATTCTACTTCTGTGTCTGTAACTATACAATAATACTGATAGACTGAAGCATTTAGTGATACATCCTACTTCTGTGTTTGTAACTATACAATAATACTGATGGAGTGGAGCATATAGTGATACATTGTACTTCTGTGTTTGTAACTATACAATAGTACTTCTGGACCGGAGCATATAGCGATACACTATACTTCTGTGTCTGTAACTATACAATAATACTGATGGACTGCAGCATATTGTGATACATTCTACTTCTGTGTCTGTAACTATACAATAATATTTGTAGACTGGAGCATTTAGTGATACATTCTACTTCTGTGTCTGTAACTATACAATAATATTGATGGTCTGCAGCATATAGTGATATATTCTACTTCTGTGTCTGTAACTATACAATAATACTGATGGACCGGAGCATATAGTGATACATTCTACTTCTGTGTCTGTAACTATACAATAATAATTATGGACTGGAGCATATAGTGATACATTATACTTCTGTGTCTGTAACTACACAATAATACTTATATACTGGAGCATATAGTGATACGTTATACTCCTGTGTCTGTAACTATACAATAATTCTTATGGACTGGAGATATAGTGATACATTATACTTCTGTGTCCTTAACTATACAATAATACTGATGGACTGGAGCATATAGTGATACATTCTACTTTTGTGTCTATAACTATACAAAAATACTTAAGGATTGGAGCATATAGTGATACATTATACGTCTGTGTGTGTAACTGCACAATAATACTTAGGGATTTGCGCATATAGTGAAACATTATACTTGTGTGTCTGTAACTGCACAATAATACTTAAGGATTTGAGCATATAATGATACATTATACTTCTGTGTCTGTAACTATGGAATAATACTGATGGACTGGAGCATATAGTGATAAATTATACTTCTGTGTCTGTAACTATACAATAATACTGATGGACTTGAGCATATAGTGATACATTATACTTCTGTGTCTGTAACTATACAATAATACTGATGGACTGGAGCATATAGTGATACGCTATACCTTTGTGTCTGTAACTATACAATAAAACTGATGGACTGGAGCATATAGTGATACATTATACTTCTGTGTCTGTAACTATACAATAATACTTAAGGACTGGAGCATATAATGATACATTATACTTGTATGTCTGTAACTGCACAATAATACTTAGGGATTTGAGCACATAGTGGTACACCATACCTTTGTGTCTGTAACTATACAATAATACTGATGGACTGGATCATATAATGATACATTATACTTCTGTGTCAGTAACTGCACAATAATACTTATGGACTGGAGCATATAGCGATACATTATACTTCGGTGTCTGTAACTATAGAATAATACTGATGGACTGGAGCATATAGCGAAACATTATACTTCTGTGTCTGTAACTATAGAATAATACTGATGGACTGGAGCATATAGTGATACATTCTACTTCTGTGTCCGTAACTATACAATAATATTGATGGACTGCAGCATATAGTGACACGTTCTACTTCTGTGTCTGTAACCATACAATAATACTTATGGACTGGAATATATAGTGATACATTCTACTTCTGTGTTTGTAACTATACAATAATACTGATGGAGTGGAGCATATAGTGATACATTATACTTCTGTGTTTGTAACTATACAATAAAGCTGATGGACTGGAGCATATAGTGATACATTCTACTTCTGTGTCTGTAACTATACAATAATACTTATGGACTGGAGCATTTAGTGATGCATTCTGCTTCTGTGTCTGTAACTATACAATAATACTGATGGAGTGGAGCATATAGTGATATATTATACTTCTGTGTCTGTAACTATACAATAATGCTGATGGACTGCAGCATATAGTGACACATTATACTTCTGTGTCTGTAACAATACAATAATACTGATGGACTGCAGCATATAGTGATACATTATACTTCTGTGTCTGTAACTATACAATAATGCTGATGGACTGGAGCATATAGTGATACATTCTACTTGAGTTTCTGTAACTATACAATAATACTGATGGACTGGAGCATATAGTGATACATTCTAATTCTGTGTCTGTAACTATACAATAATACTTATGGACTGGAGCATATAGTGATACATTCTAATTCTGTATCTGTAACTATACAATAATACTTATGGACTGGAGCATATAATGATACTTTATACTTCTGTGTCTGTAACTACACAAAAAATACTTATGTGCTGCAGCATATAGTGATACATTATACTTCTATGTCCGTAACTATACAATAATACTTATGGACTGGAGCATTTAGTGATACATTCTACTTCTGTGTTTGTAACAATACAATAATACTGATGGAGTGGAGCATATAGTGATAAATTATACTTCTGTGTCAGTAACTGCATAATAATACTTATGGACTGGAGCATATTGTTATACATTATTCTTCTGTGTCTGTAATTATACCATATTATTAAGAATAGGAGCATATTCTCATACATTATACTTCTGTGTCTGTAATTATACCATACTACTAAAGGATAGGAACATATTGTGATACATTATACTTCTGTGTCTGTAACTATACAATAGTACTTATGGACTGGAGCATATAGTGATACATTATACTTCAGTGTCTGTAACTATTCAATAATACTTATGGACTGCAGCATATAGTGATACATTCCACTTCTGTGTCTGTAACTATACAATAATACTTATGGACTGGAAAATATAGTGATACATTATACTTCTGTGTTTGTAACTATACAATAATGCTGATGGACTGGAGCATATAGTGATACATTCTACTTCTGTGTCCGTAACTATACAATAATACTTATGGACTGGAGCATTTAGTGATACATTCTACTTCTGTGTTTGTAACAATACAATAATACTGATGGAGTGGAGCATATAGTGATACATTGTACTTCTGTGTTTGTAACTATACAATAATGCTGATGGACTAGAGCATATAGTGATACATTCTACTTCTGTGTTTGTAACTATACAATAAAGCTGATGGACTGGAGCATATAGTGATACATTCTACTTCTGTGTCTGTAACTATACAATAATAGTTATGGACTGGAGCATTTAGTGATACATTCTACTTCTGTGTCTGTAACTATACAATAATACTGATGGAGTGGAGCATATAGTGATACATTCTACGTTTGTGTCTATAACTGTACAAAAATACCTAAGGATTTGAGCATATAGTGATAGATTATACTTCTGTGTCCTTAACTGTACAATAATACTGATGGACTAGAGCATATAGTGATACATTCTACTTTTGTGTCTATAACTATACAAAAATACTTAAGGATTTGAGCATATAGTGATACATTATACTTCTGTGTCTGTAACTGCACAATAATACTTAGGGATTTGAGCATATAGTGACACATTATACCTGTGTGTCTGTTACTACACAATAATACTTAAGGATTTGAGCATATAATGATACATTATACTTCTGTGTCTGTAACTATACAGTAATACTGATGGACTGGAGCATATAGTGATAGATTATACTTCTGTGTCTGTAACTATACAATAAAACTGATGGACTGGAGCATATAGTGATACATTATACTTCTGTGTCTGTAACCTTAAAATAATACTTAAGGACTGGAGCATATAATGATACATTATACTTCTGTGTCGGTAACTGCACAATAATACTTAGGGATTTAGGCACATAGTAATACACTATACGATTGTGTCTGTAACTATACAATAATACTTATGGACTGGAGCATATAGTGTTACATTATACTTCTGTGTCTGTAACCTTAAAATAATACTTAAGGACTGGAGCATATAATGATACATTATACTTCTGTGTCTGTAACTGCACAATAATACTTAGGGATTTAGGCACATAGTGATACACTATACGATTGTGTCTGTAACTATAGATTAATACTTATGCACTGGAGCATATAGTGATACATTATACTTCTGTGTCTGTAATTATACCATATTACTAAAGAATAGGAGCATATTCTCATACATTATACTTCTGTGTCTGTAATTATACCATACTACTAAAGGATAGGAGCATATTGTGATACATTATACTTCTGTGTCTGTAACTATACAATAGTACTTATGGACTGGAGCATATAGTGATACATTATACTTCAGTGTCTGTAACTATACAATAATACTTATGGACTGGAGCATATAGTGATACATTATACTTCTGTGTCTGTAACTATACAATAGTACTTATGGACTGGAGCATATAGTGATACATTATGCTTCAGTGTCTGTAACTATACAATAGTACCTATGGACTGGAGCATTTAGTGATACATTATACTTCAGTGTCTGTAACTATACAGCAATACTTATGGACTGGACCATTTAGTGATACACTATACTTCTGTGTCTGTAACTATACAATAGTACTAATTGACTGGAGCATATAGTGATACATTATACTTCACTGTCTGTAACTATACAATAGTGCTTATGGACTGGAACATTTAGTGATACATTATACTTCTGTGTCTGTAACTATACAATAATACTTATGGACTGGAGCATTTAGTGATACATTATACTTCTGTGTCTGTAACTATACAATAGTACTTATGGACTGGAGCATTTAGTGATACATTATACTTCAGTGTCTGAAACTATACAATAGTACTTATGGACTGGAGCATATAGCGATACATTATAATTCTGTGTCTGTAACTATACAATAGTACTTATGGACTGGAGCATATAGCGATACATTATACTTCTGTGGCTGTAACTATACAAAAGTACTTATGGACTGGAGCATATAGCGACACATTATTCTTCTGTGTCTATAACTATGCAATAGTACTTATGGACTGGAGCATATAGTGATACACTATACTTCTGTGTCTGTAACTATACAATAATAATTAAGGACTGCGCATATAGCTATTCATTATACTTCTGTGTCTGTAACTATACAATAATACTTATGGACTGGAGCATATACTGATACATTATACTTCTGTGTCTGTAACTATGCAATAATACTTATGGACCAGAGCATATAGGGATACATTATACTTGTGTGTCTATAACTATGCAATAATACTTATGGACTGGAGCATTTAGTGATACATTCTACTTGTGTTTCTGTCTCTATACAACAATACTGATGGACTGGAGCATATAGTGATACTTTGTACTTCTGTGTTTGTAACTATACAATAGTACTTCTGGACCGGAGCATATAGTGATACATTATACTTCTTTGTCTGTAACTATACAATAATATTGATGGACTGCAGCATATAGTGATACATTCTACTTCTGTGTCTGTAACTATACAATAATGCTGATGGACTGGAGCATATAGTGATACATTCTAGTTCTGTGTCTGTAACTATACCATAATGCTGATAGACTGGAGCATATAGTGATACATTCTACTTCTGTGTCTGTAACTATACAATAAAGGTTATGGACTGGAGCATTTAGTGATACATTCTACTTCTGTGTCTGTAACTATACAATAATACTGATGGAGTGGAGCATATAGTGATACATTCTACGTTTGTGTCTATAACTGTACAAAAATACCTAAGGATTTGAGCATATAGTGATAGATTATACTTCTGTGTCCTTAACTGTACAATAATAATGATGGACTAGAGCATATAGTGATACATTCTACTTTTGTGTCTATAACTATACAAAAATACTTAAGGATTTGAGCATATAGTGATACATTATACTTCTGTGTCTGTAACTGCACAATAATACTTAGGGATTTGAGCATATAGTGACACATTATACCTGTGTGTCTGTTACTACACAATAATACTTAAGGATTTGAGCATATAATGATACATTATACTTCTGTGTCTGTAACTATACAGTAATACTGATGGACTGGAGCATATAGTGATAGATTATACTTCTGTGTCTGTAACTATACAATAAAACTGATGGACTGGAGCATATAGTGATACATTATACTTCTGTGTCTGTAACCTTACAATAATACTTAAGGACTGGAGCATATAATGATACATTATACTTCTGTGTCGGTAACTGCACAATAATACTTAGGGATTTAGGCACATAGTAATACACTATACGTTTGTGTCTGTAACTATACAATAATACTTATGGACTGGAGCATATAGTGATACATTATACTTCTGTGTCTGTAACCTTAAAATAATACCTAAGGACTGGAGCATATAATGATACATTATACTTCTGTGTCGGTAACTGCACAATAATACTTAGGGATTTAGGCACATAGTGATACACTATACGATTGTGTCTGTAACTATACAATAATACTTATGCACTGGAGCATTTAGTGATACATTATACTTCTGTGTCTGTAATTATACCATATTACTAAAGAATTGGAGCATATTTTCATACATTATACTTCTGTGTCTGTAATTATACCATACTACTAAAGGATAGGAGCATATTGTGATACATTATACTTCTGTGTCTGTAACTTTACAATAGTACTTATGGACTGGAGCATATAGTGATACATTATACTTCAGTGTCTGTAACTATACAATAATACTTATGGACTGGAGCATATAGTGATACATTATACTTCTGTGTCTGTAACTATACAATAGTACTTATGGACTGGAGCATATAGTGATACATTATACTTCAGTGTCTGTAACTATACAATAGTACTTATGGACTGGAGCATTTAGTGATACATTATACTTCAGTGTCTGTAACTATACAGTAATACTTATGGACTGGACCATTTAGTGATACACTATACTTCTGTGTCTGTAACTATACAATAGTACTAATGGACTGGAGCATATAGTGATACATTATACTTCACTGTCTGTAACTATACAATAGTGCTTATGGACTGGAGCATTTAGTGATACATTATACTTCTGTGTCTGTAACTATACAATAATACTTATGGACTGGAGCATTTAGTGATACATTATACTTCTGTGTCTGTAACTATACAATAGTACTTATGGACTGGAGCATTTAGTGATACATTATACTTCAGTGTCTGAAACTATACAATAGTACTTATGGACTGGAGCATATAGCGATACATTATAATTCTGTGTCTGTAACTATACAATAGTACTTATGGACTGGAGCATATAGCGATACATTATACTTCTGTGGCTGTAACTATACAAAAGTACTTATGGACTGGAGCATATAGCGACACATTATACTTCTGTGTCTATAACTATGCAATAGTACTTATGGACTGAGGCATATAGTGATACACTATACTTCTGTGTCTGTAACTATACAATAATAATTAAGGACTGCGCATATAGCTATTCATTATACTTCTGTGTCTGTAACTATACAATAATACTTATGGACTGGAGCATATACTGATACATTATACTTCTGTGTCTGTAACTATGCAATAATACTTATGGACTGGAGCATTTAGTGATACATTCTACTTGTGTTTCTGTCTCTATACAACAATACTGATGGACTGGAGCATATAGTGATACATTGTACTTCTGTGTTTGTAACTATACAATAGTACTTCTGGACCGGAGCATATAGTGATACATTATTTTTCTTTGTCTGTAACTATACAATAATACTGATGGACTGCAGCATATAGTGATACATTCTACTTCTGTGTCTGTAACTATACAATAATGCTGATGGACTGGAGCATATAGTGATACATTCTACTTCTGTGTCCGTAACTATACAATAATATTGATGGACTGCAGCATATAGTGAGACGTTCTACTTCTGTGTCTGTAACCATACAATAATACTTATGGACTGGAATATATAGTGATACATTATACTTCTGTGTTTGTAACTACACAATAATGTTGATGGACTGGAGCATATAGTGATACATTCTACTTCTGTGTCCGTAACTATACAATAATACTTATGGACTGGAGCATTTAGTGATACATCCTACTTCTGTGTTTGTAACTATACAATAATACTGATGGAGTGGAGCATATAGTGATACATTGTACTTCTGTGTTTGTAACTATACAATAATGCTGATGGACTGGAGCATATAGTGATACATTCTACTTCTGTGTTTGTAACTATACAATAAAGCTGATGGACTGGAGCATATAGTGATACATTATGCTTCTGTGTTTGTAACTATACAATAAAGCTGATGGACTGGAGCATATAGTGATATATTATACTTCTGTGTCTGTAACTATACAATAATGCTGATGGACTGCAGCATATAGTGACACATTATATTTCTGTGTCTGTAACTATACAATAATACTGATGGACTGCAGCATATAGTGATACATTATACTTCTGTGTCTGTAACTATACAATAATGCTGATGGACTGGAGCATATAGTGATACATTCTACTTGTGTTTCTGTAACTATACAATAATACAGATGGACTGGAGCATATAGTGATACATTCTAATTCTGTGTCTGTAACTATACAATAATACTTATGGACTGGAGCATATAGTGATACATTCTACTTCTGTTTCTGTAACTATACAATAATACTTATGGACTGGAGCATATAATGATACTTTATACTTCTGTGTCTGTAACTACACAATAATACTTATGTACTGCAGCATATAGTGATACATTATACTTGTATGTCTGTAACTATACAATAATAATTATGGACTGGAGATATAGTGATACATTCTACTTCTGTGTCTATAACTATACAATAATACTTATGGACTGGAGCATATAGTGATACATTCTACTTTTGTGTCTATAACTATACAATAATACTGATGGACTGAAGCATTTAGTGATACATCCTACTTCTGTGTTTGTAACTATACAATAATACTGATGGAGTGGAGCATATAGTGATACATTGTACTTCTGTGTTTGTAACTATACAATAGTACTTCTGGACCGGAGCATATAGCGATACATTATACTTCTGTGTCTGTAACTATACAATAATACTGATGGACTGCAGCATATAGTGATACATTCTACTTCTGTGTCTGTAACTATACAATAATATTTGTAGACTGGAGCATTTAGTGATACATTCTACTTCTGTGTCTGTAACTATACAATAATATTGATGGTCTGCAGCATATAGTGATATATTCTACTTCTGTGTCTGTAACTATACAATAATACTTATGGACTGGAATATATAGTGATACATTCTACTTCTGTGTTTGTAGCTATACAATAATGCTGATGGACTGGAGCATATAGTGATACATTCTACTTCTGTGTCCGTAACTATACAATAATACTTATGGACTGGAGCATTTAGTGATACATTCTACTTCTGTGTTTGTAACTATACAATAATACTGATGGAGTGGAGCATATAGTGATACATTATACTTCTGTGTCCTTAACTATACAAAAATACTGATGGACTGGAGCATATAGTGATACATTCTACTTTTGTGTCTATAACTATACAAAAATACTTAAGGATTGGAGTATATAGTGATACATTATACTTCTGTGTGTAACTGCAAAATAATACTTAGGGATTTGAGCATATAGTGACACATTATACTTGTGTGTTTGTAACTGCACAATAATACTTCAGGATTTGAGCATATAATGATACATTATACTTCTGTGTCTGTAACTATACAATAATACTGATGGACCGGAGCATATAGTGATACATTCTACTTCTGTATGTGTAACTATACAATAATACTGATGGACTGCAGCATATAGTGATACATTCTACTTCTGTGTCTGTAACTATACAATAATGCTGATGGACTGGAGCATATAGTGATACATTCTAGTTCTGTGTCTGTAGTTATACAATATTACTGATGGACTGGAGCATATAGTGATACTTTATACTTCTGTGTTTGTAACCATACAATAGCACTTATGGACTGGAGCATATAGCGATACATTATACTTCCGTGTCTGTAACTATACAATAATACTGATGGACTGGAGCATTTAATGATAGATTATACTTCAGTGTCTGAAACTATACAATAGTACTTATGGACTGGAGCATATAGCGATACATTATAATTCTGTGTCTGTAACTATACAATATTACTTATGGACCATTGCATATAGCGATACATTATACTTCAGTGTCTATAACTATGCAATAGTACTTATGGAGTGGAGCATATAGTGATACACTATACTTCTGTGTCTGTAACTATACAATAATAATTAAGGACTGCGCATATAGCTATTCATTATACTTCTGTGTCTGTAACTATACAATAATACTTATGGACTGGAGCATTTACTGATACATTATACTTCAGTGTCTCTAACTATACAGTAATACCTATGGACTGGAGCATTTAGTGATACACTATACTTCTGTGTCTGTAACTATACAATAGTACAAGTGGACTGGAGCATATAGTGATACATTATACTTCAGTGTCTGTAACTATACAATAGTACTTATGGACTAGAGCATTTAGTGATACATTATACTTCTGTGTCTGTAACTATACAAAAATACTTCTGGACCGGGGCGAATAGCGATACATTATACTTCTGTGTCTGTAACTATACAATAATACTTATGGACTGCAGCATATAGTGTACATTATACTTCAGTGTCTGTAACTATACAGTAATACCTATGGACTGGAGCATTTAGTGATACACTATACTTCTGTGTCTGTAACTATACAATAGTACAAGTGGACTGGAGCATATAGTGATACATTATACTTCAGTGTCTGTAACTATACAATAGTACTTATGGACTAGAGCATTTAGTGATACATTATACTTCTGTGTCTGTAACTATACAATAATACTTCTGGACCGGGGCATATAGCGATACATTATAATTCTGTGTCTGTAACTATACAATGATACTGATGGACTGCAGCATATAGTGATACATTCTACTTCTGTGTCTGTAACTATACAATAATGCTGACGGACTGGAGCATATAGTGATACATTCTAGTTCTGTGTCTGTAACTATACCATAATGCTGATGGACTGGAGCATATAGTGATACATTCTACTTCTGTGTCTGTAACTATACAATAATGCTAATGGACTGGACCATATAGTGATACATACTACTTCTGTGTCTGTAACTATACAATAATACTGATGGAGTGGAGCATATAGTGATACATTGTACTTCTGTGTTTGTAACTATACAATAGTACTTCTGGACCGGAGCATATAGCGATACATTATACTTCTGTGTCTGTAACTATACAATAATACTTATGGATTGCAGCATATAGTGATACATTCTACTTCTGTGTCTGTAACTATGCAATAATACTTATAGACTGGAGCATTTAGTGATACATTCTACTTCTGTGTCTGTAGCTATACAATAATATTAATGGACTGCAGCATATAGTGATACATTCTACTTCTGTGTCTGTAACTATACAATAATACTTATGGACTGGAATATATAGTGATACATTATACTTCTGTGTTTGTAACTATACAATAATGCTGATGTACTGCAGCATATAGTGATACATTCTACTTCTGTGTCTGTAACTATACAATAATGCTGATGTACTGGAGCATATAGTGATACATCCTACTTCTGTGTCCATAACTATACAATAATGCTGATGTACTGGAGCATATAGTGATACATTCTACTTCTGTGTTTGTAACTATAAAATAATGCTGATGGATTGGAGCATATAGTGATACATTATACTTCTGTGTCCTTAACTATACAATAATACTGATGGACTGGAGCATATAGTGATACATTCTACTTTTGTGTCTATAACTATACAAAAATACTTAAGGATTGGAGCATATAGTGATACATTATACTTCTGTGTGTGTAACTGCACAATAATACTTAGGGATTTGAGCATATAGTGACACATTAGACTTGTGTGTCTGTAACTGCACAATAATACTTAAGCATTTGAGCATATAATGATACATTATACTTGTGTGTCTGTAACTATAGAATAATACTGATGGACTGGAGCATATAGCGAAACATTATACTTCTGTGACTGTAACTATAGAATAATACTGATGGACTGGAGCATATAGTGATACATTCTACTTCTGTGTCCGTAACTATACAATAATATTGATGGACTGCAGCATATAGTGACACGTTCTACTTCTGTGTCTGTAACCATACAATAATACTTATGGACTGGAATATATAGTGATACATTACATTGCTGTGTTTGTAACTACACAATAATGCTGATGGACTGGAGCATATAGTCATACATTCTACTTCTGTGTCCGTAACTATACAATTATACTTATGGACTGGAGCATTTAGTGATACATTCTACTTCTGTGTTTGTAACTATACAATAATACTGATGGAGTGGAGCATATAGTGATACATTGTACTTCTGTGTTTGTAACTATACAATAATGCTGATGGACTGGAGCATATATTGTGATACATTCTACTTCTGTGTTTGTAACTATACAATAATACTGATGGAGTGTAGCATATAGTGATACATTATACTTCTGTGTTTGTAACTATACAATAAAGCTGATGGACTGGAGCATATAGTGATACATTCTACTTCTGTGTCTGTAACTATACAATAATACTTATGGACTGGAGCATTTAGTAATGCATTCTACTTATGTGTCTGTAACTATACAATAATACTGATGGAGTGGAGCATATAGTGATGCATTCTGCTTCTGTGTCTGTAACTATACAATAATACTGATGGAGTGGAGCATATAGTGATATATTATACTTCTGTGTCTGTAACTATACAATAATGCTGATGGACTGCAGCATATAGTGACACATTATTCTTCTGTGTCTGTAACAATACAATAATACTGATGGACTGCAGCATATAGTGATACATTATATTTCTGTGTCTGTAACTATACAATAATGCTGATGGACTGGAGCATATAGTGATACATTCTACTTGTGTTTCTGTAACTATACAATAAAACTGATGGACTGGAGCATATAGTGATACATTCTAATTCTGTGTCTGTAACTATACAATAATACTTATGGATTGGAGCATATAGTGATACATTCTAATTCTGTATCTGTAACTATACAATAATACTTATGGACTGGAGCATATAATGATACTTTATACTTCTGTGTCTGTAACTACACAATAATACTTATGTACTGCAGCATATAGTGATACATTATACTTCTATGTCTGTAACTATACAATAATCCTTATGGACTGGAGATATAGTGATACATTCTACTTCTGTGTCTATAACTATACAATAATACTTATGGACTGGAGCATATAGTGATACATTCTACTTCTGTGTCTGTAACTATACAATAATAATGATGGACTGAAGCATTTAGTGATACATCCTACTTCTCTGTTTGTAACTATACAATAATACTGATGGAGTGGAGCATAAAGTGATACTTTGTACTTCTGTGTTTGTAACTATACAATAGTACTTCTGGACCGGAACATATAGCGATACATTATACTTCTGTGTCTGTAACTATACAATAATACTGATGGACTGCAGCATATAGTGATACATTCTACTTCTGTGTCTGTAACTATACAATAATATTTGTAGACTGGAGCATTTAGTGATACATTCTACTTCTGTGTCTGTAACTATACAATAATATTGATGGTCTGCAGCATATAGTGATATATTCTACTTGTGTGTCTGTAACTATACAATAATACTTATGGACTGGAATATATAGTGATACATTCTACTTCTGTGTTTGTAGCTATACAATAATGCTGATGGACTGGAGCATATAGTGATACATTCTACTTCTGTGGCCGTAACTATACAATAATACTTATGGACTGGAGCATTTAGTGATACATTCTACTTCTGTGTTTGTAACTATACAATAATACTGATGGAGTGGAGCATATAGTGATACATTATACTTCTGTGTCCTTAACTATACAAAAATACTGATGGACTGGAGCATATAGTGATACATTCTACTTTTGTGTCTATAGCTATACAAAAATACTTAAGGATTGGAGCATATAGTGATACATTATACTTCTGTGTGTAACTGCAAAATAATACTTAGGGATTTGAGCATATAGTGACACATTATACTTGCGTGTTAGTAACTGCACAATAATACTTCAGGATTTGAGCATATAATGATACATTATACTTCTGTGTCTGTAACTATAGAATAATTCTGATGGACTGGAGCATATAGCGAAACATTATACCTCTGTGTCTGTAACTATACAATAATACTGATGGACCGGAGCATATAGTGATACATTCTACTTCTGTGTCTGTAACTATACAAAACTGCTGATGGACTGCAGCATATAGTGATACATTCTACTTCTGTGTCTGTAACTATACAATAATGCTGATGGACTGGAGCATATAGTGATACATTCTAGTTCTTTGTCTGTAATTATACAATAATACTGATGGACTGGAGCATATAGTGATACTTTATACTTCTGTGTTTGTAACCATACAATAGCACTTATGGAGTGGAGCATATAGTGATACATTATACTTCTGTGTCTGTAACTATACAATAATACTGATGGCCCGGAGCATATAGTGATACATTCTACTTCTGTGTCTGTAACCATACTATAATACTTATGGACTGGACCATATAATGATACATTATACTTCTGTGTCTTTAACTACACAATAATACTTATATACTGGAGCATATAGTGATACGTTATACTCCTGTGTCTGTAACTATACAATAATTCATATGGACTGGAGATATAGTGATACATTATACTTCTGTGTCCTTAACTATACAAAAATACTTAAGGATTGGAGCATATAGTGATACATTATACTTCTGTGTGTGTAACTGCATAATAATACTTAGGGATTTGAGCATATATTGACACATTATACTTGTGTGTCTGTAACTGCACATTAATACTTAAGGATTTGAGCATATAATGATACATTATACTTCTGTGTCTGTAGCTATAGAATAATACTGATGGACTGGAGAATATAGTGATAAATTATACTTCTGTGTCAGTAACTGCATAATAATACTTATGGACTGGACCATATAGTTATACATTATACTTCTGTGTCTGTAATTATACCATATTATTAAGAATAGGAGCATATTCTCATACATTATACTTCTGTGTCTGTAATTATACCATACTACTAAAGGATAGGAAGATATTGTGATACATTATACTTCTGTGTCTGTAACTATACAATAGTACTTATGGACTGGAGCATATAGTGATACATTATACTTCAGTGTCTGTAACTATTCAATAATACTTATGGACTGCAGCTTATAGTGATACATTTCACTTCTGTGTCTGTAACTATACAATAATACTTTTGGACTGGAATATATAGTGATACATTATACTTCTGTGTTTGTAACTATACAATAATGCTGATGGACTGGAGCATATAGTGATACATTCTACTTCTGTGTCCGTAACTATACAATAATACTTATGGACTGGAGCATTTAGTGATACATTCTACTTCTGTGTTTGTAGCTATACAATAATACTGATGGAGTGGAGCATATAGTGATACATTGTACTTCTGTGTTTGTAACTATACAATAATGCTGATAGACTAGAGCATATAGTGATACATTCTACTTCTGTGTGTGTAACTGCACAATAATACTTAGGGATTTGAGCATATAGTGACACATTATACTTCTGTGTCTGTAACTATAGAATAATACTGATGGACTGGAGCATATAGTGATAGATTATACTTCTGTGTCTGTAACTATACAATAAAACTGATGGACTGGAGCATATAGTGATACATTATACTTCTGTGTCTGTAACCTTAAAATAATACTTAAGGACTGGAGCATATAATGATACATTATACTTCTGTGTCGGTAACTGCACAATAATACTTAGGGATTTAGGCACATAGTAATACACTATACGATTGTGTCTGTAACTATACAATAATACTTATGGACTGGAGCATATAGTGATACATTATACTTCTGTGTCTGTAACCTTAAAATAATACTTAAGGACTGGAGCATATAATGATACATTATACTTCCGTGTCGGTAACTGCACAATAATACTTAGGGATTTAGGCACATAGTGATACACTATACGATTGTGTCTGTAACTATACAATAATACTTATGCACTGGAGCATATAGTGATACTTTATACTTCTGTGTCTGTAATTATACCATATTACTAAAGAATAGGAGCATATTCTCATACATTATACTTCTGTGTCTGTAATTATACCATACTACTAAAGGATAGGAGCATATTGTGATACATTATACTTCTGTGTCTGTAACTATACAATAGTACTTATGGACTGGAGCATATAGTGATACATTATACTTCAGTGTCTGTAACTATACAATAATACTTATGGACTGGAGCATATAGTGATACATTATACTTCTGTGTCTGTAACTATACAATAGTACTTATGGACTGGAGCATATAGTGATACATTATACTTCAGTGTCTGTAACTATACAATAGTACTTATGGACTGGAGCATTTAGTGATACATTATACTTCAGTGTCTGTAACTATACAGTAATACTTATGGACTGGACCATTTAGTGATACACTATACTTCTGTGTCTGTAACTATACAATAGTACTAATGGACTGGAGCATATAGTGAAACATTATACTTCACTGTCTGTAACTATACAATAGTGCTTATGGACTGGAGCATTTAGTGATACATTATACTTCTGTGTCTGTAACTATACAATAGTACTTATGGACTGGAGCATATAGCGATACATTATACTTCTGTGGCTGTAACTATACAAAAGTACTTATGGACTGGAGCATATAGCGACACTTTATACTTCTGTGTCTATAACTATGCAATAGTACTTATGGACTGGAGCATATAGTGATACACTATACTTCTGTGTCTGTAACTATACAATAATAATTAAGGACTGCGCATATAGCTATTCATTATACTTCTGTGTCTGTAACTATACAATAATACTTATGGACTGGAGCATATACTGATACATTATACTTCTGTGTCTGTAACTATGCAATAATACTTATGGACCAGAGCATATAGGGATACATCATACTTGTGTGTCAATAACTATGCAATAATACTTATGGACTGGAGCATTTAGTGATACATTCTACTTGTGTTTCTGTCTCTATACAACAATACTGATGGACTGGAGCAAATAGTGATACATTGTACTTCTGTGTTTGTAACTATACAAAAGTACTTCTGGACCGGAGCATATAGCGATACATTATACTTCTTTGTCTGTAACTATACAATAATACTGATGGACTGCAGCATATAGTGATACATTCTACTTCTGTGTCTGTAACTATACAATAATGCTGATGGACTGGAGCATATAGTGATACATTCTAGTTCTGTGTCTGTAACTATACCATAATGCTGATAGACTGGAGCATATAGTGATACATTCTACTTCTGTGTCTGTAACTATAGAATAATGCTGATGGACTGGAGCATATAGTGATACGTTCTACTTCTGTGTCTGTAACTATACAATAATACTTATGGACTGGAGCATTTAGTGATACATTCTACTTCTGTGTTTGTAACTATACAATAATACTGATGGAGTGGAGCATATAGTGATACATTATACTTCTGTGTGTGTAACTGCACAATAATACTTAGGGATTTGAGCATATAGTGACACATTATACTTCTGTGTCTGTAACTATAGAATAATACTGATGGACTGGAGCATATAGTGATAAATTATACTTCTGTGTCTGTAACTATACAATAATACTGATGGACTGGAGCATATAGTGATACATTATACTTCTGTGTCTGTAACTATACAATAATACTGATGGACTGGAGCATATAGTGATACACTATACCTTTGTGTCTGTAACTATACAATAATACTGATGGACTGGAGCATATAGTGATATATTATACTTCTGTGTCTGTAACTATACAATAATACTTAAGGACTGGAGCATATAATGATACATTATACTTCTGTGTCTGTAACTGCACAATAATACTTATGGACTGGAGCATATAGTGATACATTATACTTCTGTGTCTGTAATTATACCATATTATTAAGAATAGGAGCATATTCTCATACATTATACTTCTGTGTCTGTAATTATGCCATACTACTAAAGGATAGGAGCATATTGTGATACATTATACTTCTGTGTCTGTAACTATACAATAGTACTTATGGATTGGAGCATATAGTGATACATTATACTTCAGTGTCTGTAACTATACAATAATACCTTTGGACTGGAGCATATAGTGATACATTATACTTCTGTGACTGTAACTATACAATAATACTTATGGACTGGAGCATACAGTGATTCATTATACTTCTGTGTCTGTAACTATACAATAGTACTTATGGACTGGAGCATTTAGTGATACATTATACTTCTGTGTCTGTAACTATACAATAGTACTTATGGACCGGAGCTAATAGTGATACATTATACTGCTGTGTCTGTAACTATACAATAGTACTTATGGACTGGAGCATTTAGTGATACATTATACTTCTGTGTCTGTAACTATACAATAGTACTTATGGACCGGAGCTAATAGTGATACATTATACTTCTGTGTCTGTAACTATACAATAGTACTTATGGACTGGAGCATACAGTGATACATTATACTTCTGTGTCTGTAACTATACAATAGTACTTATGGACTGGAGTATTTTGTGATACATTATACTTCTGTGTCTGTAACTATACAATAGTACTTATGGACCGGAGCTAATAGTGATACATTATACTTCAGTGTCTGTAACTATACAATAGTACTTATGGACTGGAGCATTTAGTGATACATTATACTTCAGTGTCTGTAAGTATACAGTAATACTTATGGACTGGAGGATTTAGTGATACACTATACTTCTGTGTCTGTAACTATACAATAGTACTAATGGACTGGAGCATATAGTGATACATTATACTTCAGTGTCTGTAACTATACAATAGTACTTATGGTTTGTAGCATTTAGTGATACATTATACTTCTGTGTCTATAACTATACAATAATACTTATCGACTGGAGCATATAGTGATACATTATACCTCTGTGTCTGTAATTATACCATATTACTAAAGAATAGGAGCATATTCTCATACATTATACTTCTGTGTCTGTAATTATACCATACTACTAAAGGATAGGAGCATATTGTGATACATTCTACTTCTGTGTCTGTAACTATACAATAGTACTTATGGACTGGAGCATATAGTGATACATTATACTTCAGTGTCTGTAACTATACAATAATACTTATGGACTGGAGCATATAGTAATACATTATACTTCTGTGTCTGTAACTATACAATAATACTTATGGACTGGAGCATACAGTGATACATTATACTTCTGTGTCTGTAACTATACAATAGTACTTATGGACCGGAGCATATAGCGATACATTATACTTCAGTGTCTATAACTATGCAATAGTACTTATGGACTGGAGCATATAGTGATACACTATACTTCTGTGTCTGTAACTATACAATAATACTTATGGACTGGAGCATTTAGTGATACATTATACTTCAGTGTCTGAAACTATACCATAGTACTTATGGACTGGAGCATACAGCGATACATTATAATTCTGTGTCTGTAACTATACAATAGTACTTATGGACCATTGCATATAGCGATACATTATACTTCAGTGTCTGTAACTATGCAATAGTACTTATGGACTGGAGCATATAGTGATACACTATACTTCTGTGTCTGTAACTATACAATAATAATTAAGGACTGCGCATATAGCTATTCATTATACTTCTGTGTCTGTAACTATACAATAATACTTATGGACTGGAGCATTTACTGATACATTATACTTCAGTGTCTGTAACTATACAGTAATACCTGTGGACTGGAGCATTTAGTGATACACTATACTTGTGTGTCTGTAACTATACAATAGTGCAAATGGACTGGAGCATATAGTGATACATTATACTTCAGTGTCTGTAACTATACAATAGTACTTATGGACTAGAGCATTTAGTGATACATTATACTTCTGTGTCTGTAGCTATACAATAATACTTCTGGACCAGGGCATATAGCGATACATTATACTTCTGTGTCTGTAACTATACAATAATACTGATGGACTGCAGCATATAGTGATGCATTCTACTTCTGTGTCTGTAACTATAAAATAATGCTGACGGACTGGAGCATATAGTGATACATTCTAGTTCTGTGTCTGTAACTATACCATAATGCTGATGGACTGGAGCATATAGTGATACATTCTACTTCTGTGTCTGTAACTATACAATAATGCTAATGGACTGGAGCATATAGTGATACATTCTACTTCTGTGTCTGTAACTATACAATAATACTGATGGAGTGGAGCATATAGTGATACATTCTACTTCTGTGTTTGTAACTATACAATAGTACTTCTGGACCGGAGCATATAGCGATACATTATACTTCTGTGTCTGTAACTATACAATAATACTGATGGACTGCAGCATATAGTGATACATTCTACTTCTGTGTCTGTAACTATACAATAATACTTATAGACTGGAGCATTTACTGATACATTCTACTTCTGTGTCTGTAACTATACAATAATATTGATGGACTGCAGCATATAGTGATACATTCTACTTCTGTGTCTGTAACTAAACAATAATACCTATGGACTGGAATATGTAGTGATACATTATACTTCTGTGTTTGTAACTATACAATAATGCTGATGTACGTGAGCATATAGTGATACATTCTACTTCTGTGTCCGTAACTATACAATAATACTGATGGAGTGGAGCATATAGTGATACGTTATACTTCTGTGTTTGTAACTATACAATAATACTGATGGAGTGGAGCATATAGTGATACATTATACTTCTGTGTCTGTAACTATACAATAATACTGATGGACTGCAGCATATAGTGATACATTATACTTCAGTGTCTGTAACTATACAGTAATACCTATGGACTGGAGCATTTAATGATACACTATACTTCTGTGTCTGTAACTATACAATAGTACAAGTGGACTGGAGCATATAGTGATACATTATACTTCAGTGTCTGTAACTATACAATAGTACTTATGGACTAGAGCATTTAGTGATACATTATACTTCTGTGTCTGTAACTATACAATAATACTTCTGGACCGGGGCATATAGCGATACATTATACTTCTGTGTCTGTAACTATACAATAATACTGATGGGCTGCAGCATATAGTGATACATTCTACTTCTGTGTCTGTAACTATACAATAATGCTGACGGACTGGAGCATATAGTGATACATTCTAGTTCTGTGTCTGTAACTATACCATAATGCTGATGGACTGGAGCATATAGTGATACATTCTACTTCTGTGTCTGTAACTATACAATAATGCTAATGGACTGGAGCATATAGTGATACATTCTACTTCTGTGTCTGTAACTATACAATAATACTGATGGAGTGGAGCATATAGTGATACATTCTACTTCTGTGTCTGTAACTATACAATAATGCTAATGGACTGGAGCATATAGTGATACATTCTACTTCTGTGTCTGTAACTATACAATAATGCTAATGGACTGGAGCATATAGTGATACATTTTACTTCTGTGTCTGTAAATATACAATAATACTGATGGACTGCAGCATATAGTGATACATTCTACTTCTGTGTCTGTAACTATACAATAATACTTATAGACTGGAGCATTTAGTGATACATTCTACTTCTGTGTCTGTAGCTATACAATAATATTGATGGACTGCAGCATATAGTAATATATTCTACTTCTGTGTCTGTAACTATACAATAATACTTATGGACTGGAATATATAGTGATACATTATACTTCTGTGTTTGTAACTATACAATAATGCTGATGTACTGGAGCATATAGTGATACATTCTACTTCTGTGTCCGTAACTATACAATAATACTTGTGGACTGGAGCATTTAGTGATACATTCTACTTCTGTGTTTGTAACTATACAATAATGCTTATGGAGTGGAGCACATAGTGATACATTATACTTCTGTGTCCTTAACTATACAATAATACTGATGCACTGGAGCATATAGTGATACATTCTACTTTTGTGTCTATAACTATACAAAAATACTTAAGGATTGGAGCATATAGTGATACATTATACTTCTGTGTGTGTAACTGCACAATAATACTTAGGGATTTGAGCATATAGTAACACATTAGACTTGTGTGTCTGTAACTGCACAATAATACTTAAGAATTTGAGCATATAATGATACATTATACTTGTGTGTCTGTAACTATAGAATAATACTGATTGACTGGAGCATATAGCGAAACATTATACTTCTGTGTCTGTAACTATAGAATAATACTGATGGACTGGAGCATATAGTGATACATTCTACTTCTGTGTCCGTAACTATACAATAATATTAATGGACTGCAGCATATAGTGATACATTCTACTTCTGTGTCTGTAACTATACAATAATACTTATGGACTGGAATATATAGTGATACATTATACTTCTGTGTTTGTAACTATACAATAATGCTGATGTACTGCAGCATATAGTGATACATTCTACTTCTGTGTCTGTAACTATACAATAATGCTGATGTACTGGAGCATATAGTGATACATCCTACTTCTGTGTCCATAACTATACAATAATGCTGATGTACTGGAGCATATAGTGATACATTCTACTTCTGTGTTTGTAACTACACAATAATGCTGATGGACTGGAGCATATAGTCATACATTCTACTTCTGTGTCCGTAACTATACAATTATACTTATGGACTGGAGCATTTAGTGATACATTCTACTTCTGTGTTTGTAACTATACAATAATACTGATGGACTGGAGCATATAGTGATACATTATACTTCTGTGTCTGTAATTATACCATATTATTAAGAATAGGAGCATATTCTCATACATTATACTTCTGTGTCTGTAATTATGCCATACTACTAAAGGATAGGAGCATATTGTGATACATTATACTTCTGTGTCTGTAACTATACAATAGTACTTATGGATTGGAGCATATAGTGATACATTATACTTCAGTGTCTGTAACTATACAATAATACCTTTGGACTGGAGCATATAGTGATACATTATACTTCTGTGACTGTAACTATACAATAATACTTATGGACTGGAGCATACAGTGATTCATTATACTTCTGTGTCTGTAACTATACAATAGTACTTATGGACTGGAGCATTTAGTGATACATTATACTTCTGTGTCTGTAACTATACAATAGTACTTATGGACCGGAGCTAATAGTGATACATTATACTGCTGTGTCTGTAACTATACAATAGTACTTATGGACTGGAGCATTTAGTGATACATTATACTTCTGTGTCTGTAACTATACAATAGTACTTATGGACCGGAGCTAATAGTGATACATTATACTTCTGTGTCTGTAACTATACAATAGTACTTATGGACTGGAGCATACAGTGATACATTATACTTCTGTGTCTGTAACTATACAATAGTACTTATGGACTGGAGTATTTTGTGATACATTATACTTCTGTGTCTGTAACTATACAATAGTACTTATGGACCGGAGCTAATAGTGATACATTATACTTCAGTGTCTGTAACTATACAATAGTACTTATGGACTGGAGCATTTAGTGATACATTATACTTCAGTGTCTGTAAGTATACAGTAATACTTATGGACTGGAGGATTTAGTGATACACTATACTTCTGTGTCTGTAACTATACAATAGTACTAATGGACTGGAGCATATAGTGATACATTATACTTCAGTGTCTGTAACTATACAATAGTACTTATGGACTGTAGCATTTAGTGATACATTATACTTCTGTGTCTATAACTATACAATAATACTTATCGACTGGAGCATATAGTGATACATTATACCTCTGTGTCTGTAATTATACCATATTACTAAAGAATAGGAGCATATTCTCATACATTATACTTCTGTGTCTGTAATTATACCATACTACTAAAGGATAGGAGCATATTGTGATACATTCTACTTCTGTGTCTGTAACTATACAATAGTACTTATGGACTGGAGCATATAGTGATACATTATACTTCAGTGTCTGTAACTATACAATAATACTTATGGACTGGAGCATATAGTAATACATTATACTTCTGTGTCTGTAACTATACAATAATACTTATGGACTGGAGCATACAGTGATACATTATACTTCTGTGTCTGTAACTATACAATAGTACTTATGGACCGGAGCATATAGCGATACATTATACTTCAGTGTCTATAACTATGCAATAGTACTTATGGACTGGAGCATATAGTGATACACTATACTTCTGTGTCTGTAACTATACAATAGTACTTATGGACTGGAGCATTTAGTGATACATTATACTTCAGTGTCTGAAACTATACCATAGTACTTATGGACTGGAGCATATAGCGATACATTATAATTCTGTGTCTGTAACTATACAATAGTACTTATGGACCATTGCATATAGCGATACATTATACTTCAGTGTCTATAACTATGCAATAGTACTTATGGACTGGAGCATATAGTGATACACTATACTTCTGTGTCTGTAACTATACAATAATAATTAAGGACTGCGCATATAGCTATTCATTATACTTCTGTGTCTGTAACTATACAATAATACTTATGGACTGGAGCATTTACTGATACATTATACTTCAGTGTCTGTAACTATACAGTAATACCTGTGGACTGGAGCATTTAGTGATACACTATACTTGTGTGTATGTAACTATACAATAGTGCAAATGGACTGGAGCATATAGTGATACATTATACTTCAGTGTCTGTAACTATACAATAGTACTTATGGACTAGAGCATTTAGTGATACATTATACTTCTGTGTCTGTAGCTATACAATAATACTTCTGGACCAGGGCATATAGCGATACATTATACTTCTGTGTCTGTAACTATACAATAATACTGATGGACTGCAGCATATAGTGATGCATTCTACTTCTGTGTCTGTAACTATAAAATAATGCTGACGGACTGGAGCATATAGTGATACATTCTAGTTCTGTGTCTGTAACTATACCATAATGCTGATGGACTGGAGCATATAGTGATACATTCTACTTCTGTGTCTGTAACTATACAATAATGCTAATGGACTGGAGCATATAGTGATACATTCTACTTCTGTGTCTGTAACTATACAATAATACTGATGGAGTGGAGCATATAGTGATACATTCTACTTCTGTGTTTGTAACTATACAATAGTACTACTGGACCGGAGCATATAGCGATACATTATACTTCTGTGTCTGTAACTATACAATAATACTGATGGACTGCAGCATATAGTGATACATTCTACTTCTGTGTCTGTAACTATAAAATAATACTTATAGACTGGAGCATTTACTGATACATTCTACTTCTGTGTCTGAACTATACAATAATATTGATGGACTGCAGCATATAGTGATACATTCTACTTCTGTGTCTGTAACTAAACAATAATACCTATGGACTGGAATATGTAGTGATACATTATACTTCTGTGTTTGTAACTATACAATAATGCTGATGTACTGGAGCATATAGTGATACATTCTACTTCTGTGTCCGTAACTATACAATAATACTGATGGAGTGGAGCATATAGTGATACGTTATACTTCTGTGTTTGTAACTATACAATAATACTGATGGAGTGGAGCATATAGTGATACATTATACTTCTGTGTCTGTAAGTATACAGTAATACCTATGGACTGGAGCATTTAATGATACACTATACTTCTGTGTCTGTAACTATACAATAGTACAAGTGGACTGGAGCATATAGTGATACATTATACTTCAGTGTCTGTAACTATAAAATAGTACTTATGGACTAGAGCATTTAGTGATACATTATACTTCTGTGTCTGTAACTATACAATAATACCTCTGGACCGGGGCATATAGCGATACATTATACTTCTGTGTCTGTAACTATACAATAATACTGATGGGCTGCAGCATATAGTGATACATTCTACTTCTGTGTCTGTAACTATACAATAATGCTGACGGACTGGAGCATATAGTGATACATTCTAGTTCTGTGTCTGTAACTATACCATAATGCTGATGGACTGGAGCATATAGTGATACATTCTACTTCTGTGTCTGTAACTATACAATAATGCTAATGGACTGGAGCATATAGTGATACATTCTACTTCTGTGTCTGTAACTATACAATAATACTGATGGAGTGGAGCATATAGTGATACATTCTACTTCTGTGTCTGTAACTATACAATAATGCTAATGGACTGGAGCATATAGTGATACATTCTACTTCTGTGTCTGTAACTATACAATAATGCTAATGGACTGGAGCATATAGTGATACATTTTACTTCTGTGTCTGTAACTATACAATAATACTGATGGACTGCAGCATATAGTGATACATTCTACTTCTGTGTCTGTAACTATACAATAATACTTATAGACTGGAGCATTTAGTGATACATTCTACTTCTGTGTCTGTAGCTATACAATAATATTGATGGACTGCAGCATATAGTAATATATTCTACTTCTGTGTCTGTAACTATACAATAATACTTATGGACTGGAATATATAGTGATACATTATACTTCTGTGTTTGTAACTATACAATAATGCTGATGTACTGGAGCATATAGTGATACATTCTACTTCTGTGTCCGTAACTATACAATAATACTTGTGGACTGGAGCATTTAGTGATACATTCTACTTCTGTGTTTGTAACTATACAATAATGCTTATGGAGTGGAGCACATAGTGATACATTATACTTCTGTGTCCTTAACTATACAATAATACTGATGCACTGGAGCATATAGTGATACATACTACTTTTGTGTCTATAACTATACAAAAATACTTAAGGATTGGAGCATATAGTGATACATTATACTTCTGTGTGTGTAACTGCACAATAATACTTAGGGATTTGAGCATATAGTAACACATTAGACTTGTGTGTCTGTAACTGCACAATAATACTTAAGAATTTGAGCATATAATGATACATTATACTTGTGTGTCTGTAACTATAAAATAATACTGATTGACTGGAGCATATAGCGAAACATTATACTTCTGTGTCTGTAACTATAGAATAATACTGATGGACTGGAGCATATAGTGATACATTCTACTTCTGTGTCCGTAACTATACAATAATATTAATGGACTGCAGCATATAGTGATACATTCTACTTCTGTGTCTGTAACTATACAATAATACTTATGGACTGGAATATATAGTGATACATTATACTTCTGTGTTTGTAACTATACAATAATGCTGATGTACTGCAGCATATAGTGATACATTCTACTTCTGTGTCTGTAACTATACAATAATGCTGATGTACTGGAGCATATAGTGATACATCCTACTTCTGTGTCCATAACTATACAATAATGCTGATGTACTGGAGCATATAGTGATACATTCTACTTCTGTGTTTGTAACTACACAATAATGCTGATGGACTGGAGCATATAGTCATACATTCTACTTCTGTGTCCGTAACTATATAATTATACTTATGGACTGGAGCATTTAGTGATACATTCTACTTCTGTGTTTGTAACTATACAATAATACTGATGGAGTGGAGCATATAGTGATACATTGTACTTCTGTGTTTTGTAACTATACAATAATGCTGATGGGACTGGAGCATATAGTGATACATTCTACTTCTGTGTTTGTAACTATACAATAATACTGATGGAGTGGAGCATATAGTGATACATTATACTTCTGTGTTTGTAACTATACAATAAAGCTGATGGGACTGGAGCATATAGTGATACATTCTACTTCTGTGTCTGTAACTATACAATAATACTTATGGACTGGAGCATTTAGTGATGCATTCTACTTATGTGTCTGTAACTATACAATAATACTGATGGAGTGGAGCATATAGTGATGCATTCTGCTTCTGTGTCTGTAACTATACAATAATACTGATGGAGTGGGAGCATATAGTGATATATTATACTTCTGTGTCTGTAACTATACAATAATGCTGATGGACTGCAGCATATAGTGACACATTATTCTTCTGTGTCTGTAACAATACAATAATACTGATGGACTGCAGCATATAGTGATACATAATATTTCTGTGTCTGTAACTATACAATAATGCTGATGGGACTGGAGCATATAGTGATACATTCTACTTGTGTTTTCTGTAACTATACAATAATACTGATGGACTGGAGCATATAGTGATACATTCTAATTCTGTGTCTGTAACTATACAATAATACTTATGGACTGGAGCATATAGTGATACATTCTAATTCTGTATCTGTAACTATACAATAATACTTATGGACTGGAGCATATAATGAGACTTTATACTTCTGTGTCTGTAACTACACAATAATACTTATGTACTGCACAATATAGTGATACATTATACTTCTATGTCTGTAACTATACAATAATACTTATGGAGATATAGTGATACATTCTACTTCTGTGTCTATAACTATACAATAATACTTATGGACTGGAGCATATAGTGATACATTCTACTTCTGTGTCTGTAACTATACAATAATAATGATGGGACTGAAGCATTTAGTGATACATCCTACTTCTCTGTTTGTAACTATTCAATAATACTGATGGAGTGGAGCATATAGTGATACTTTATACTTCTGTGTTTGTAACTATACAATAGTACTTCTGGACCGGAAACATATAGCGATACATTATACTTCTGTGTCTGTAACTATACAATAATACTGATGGACTGCAGCATATAGTGATACATTCTACTTCTGTGTCTGTAACTATACAATAATATTTTTAGACTGGAGCATTTAGTGATACATTCTACTTCTGTGTCTGTAACTATACAATAATATTGATGGTCCCTGCAGCATATAGTGATATATTCTACTTGTGTGTCTGTAACTATACAATAATACTTATGGACTGGAATATATAGTGATACATTCTACTTCTGTGTTTGTAGCTATACAATAATGCTGATGGACTGGAGCATATAGTGATACATTCTACTTCTGTGGCCGTAACTATACAATAATACTTATGGACTGGAGCATTTAGTGATACATTCTACTTCTGTGTTTGTAACTATACAATAATACTGATGGAGTGGAGCATATAGTGATACATTATACTTCTGTGTCCTTAACTATACAAAAATACTGATGGACTGGAGCATATAGTGATACATTCTACTTTTGTGTCTATAGCTATACAAAAATACTTAAGCATTGGAGCATATAGTGATACACTATACTTCTGTGTGTAACTGCAAAATAATACTTAGGGATTTGAGCATATAGTGGACACATTATACTTGCGTGTTAGTAACTGCACAATAATACTTCAGGATTTGAGCATATAATGATACATTATACTTCTGTGTCTGTAACTATAGAATAATTCTGATGGACTGGAGCATATAGCGAAACATTATACCTCTGTGTCTGTAACTATACAATAATACTGATGGGACCGGAGCATATAGTGATACATTCTACTTCTGTATCTGTAACTATACAAAACTGCTGATGGGCTGCAGCATATAGTGATACATTCTACTTCTGTGTCTGTAACTATACAATAATGCTGATGGACTCGAGCATATAGTGATACATTCTAGTTCTGTGTCTGTAATTATACAATAATACTGATGGACTGGAGCATATAGTGATACTTTATACTTCTGTGTTTGTAACCATACAATAGCACTTATGGAGTGGAGCATATAGTGATACATTATACTTCTGTGTCTGTAACTATACAATAATACTGATGGCCCGGAGCATATAGTGATACATTCTACTTCTGTGTCTGTAACCATACTATAATACTTATGGACTGGACCATATAATGATACATTATACTTCTGTGTTTTAACTACACAATAATACTTATATACTGGAGCATATAGTGATACGTTATACTCCTGTGTCTGTAACTATACAATAATTCTTATGGACTGGAGATATAGTGATACATTATACTTCTGTGTCCTTAACTATACAAAAATACTTAAGGATTGGAGCATATAGTGATACATTATACTTCTGTGTGTGTAACTGCATAATAATACTTAGGGATTTGAGCATATATTGACACATTATACTTGTGTGTCTGTAAACTGCACATTAATACTTAAGGATTTGAGCATATAATGATACATTATACTTCTGTGTCTGTAGCTATAGAATAATACTGATGGACTGGAGAATATAGTGATAAATTATACTTCTGTGTCAGTAACTGCATAATAATACTTATGGGACTGGACCATATAGTTATACATTATACTTCTGTGTCTGTAATTATACCATATTATTAAGAATAGGAGCATATTCTCATACATTATACTTCTGTGTCTGTAATTATACCATACTACTAAAGGATAGGAAGATATTGTGATACATTATACTTCTGTGTCTGTAACTATACAATAGTACTTATGGACTGGAGCATATAGTGATACATTATACTTCAGTGTCTGTAAACTATTCAATAATACTTATGGACTGCAGCTTATAGTGATACATTCCACTTCTGTGTCCTGTAACTATACAATAATACTTTTGGGACTGGAATATATAGTGATACATTATACTTCTGTGTTTGTAACTATACAATAATGCTGATGGACTGGAGCATATAGTGATACATTCTACTTCTGTGTACTTATGGACTGGAGCATTTAGTGATACATTCTACTTCTGTGTTTGTAACTATACAATAATACTGATGGAGTGGAGCATATAGTGATACATTGTACTTCTGTGTTTGTAACTATACAATAATGCTGATAGACTAGAGCATATAGTGATACATTCTACTTCTGTGTGTGTAACTGCACAATAATACTTAGGGATTTGAGCATATAGTGACACATTATACTTCTGTGTCTGTAACTATAGAATAATACTGATGGACTGGAGCATATAGTGATAGATTATACTTCTGTGTCTGTAACTATACAATAAAACTGATGGACTGGAGCATATAGTGATACATTATACTTCTGTGTCTGTAACCTTAAAATAATACTTAAGGACTGGAGCATATAATGATACATTATACTTCTGTGTCGGTAACTGCACAATAATACTTAGGGATTTAGGCACATAGTAATACACTATACGATTGTGTCTGTAACTATACAATAATACTTATGGACTGGAGCATATAGTGATACATTATACTTCTGTGTCTGTAACCTTAAAATAATACTTAAGGACTGGAGCATATAATTATACATTATACTTCCGTGTCGGTAACTGCACAATAATACTTAGGGATTTAGGCACATAGTGATACACTATACGATTGTGTCTGTAACTATACAATAATACTTATGCACTGGAGCATATAGTGATACTTTATACTTCTGTGTCTGTAATTATACATATTACTAAAGAATAGGAGCATATTCTCATACATTATACTTCTCTGTCTGTAATTATACCATACTACTAAAGGATAGGAGCATATTGTGATACATTATACTTCTGTGTCTGTAACTATACAATAGTACTTATGGACTGGAGCATATAGTGATACATTATACTTCAGTGTCTGTAACTATACAATAATACTTATGGACTGGAGCATATAGTGATACATTATACTTCTGTGTCTGTAACTATACAATAGTACTTATGGACTGGAGCATATAGTGATACATTATACTTCAGTGTCTGTAACTATACAATAGTACTTATGGACTGGAGCATTAGTGATACATTATACTTCAGTGTCTGTAACTATACAGTAATACTTATGGACTGGACCATTTAGTGATACACTATACTTCTGTGTCTGTAACTATACAATAGTACTAATGGCCTGGAGCATATAGTGATACATTATACTTCACTGTCTGTAACTATACAATAGTGCTTATGGACTGGAGCATTTAGTGATACATTATACTTCTGTGTCTGTAACTATACAATAATACTTATGGACTGGAGCATTTAGTGATACATTATACTTCTGTGTCTGTAACTATACAATAGTACTTATGGACTGGAGCATATAGCGATACATTATACTTCTGTGGCTGTAACTATACAAAAGTACTTATGGACTGGAGCATATAGCGAC
>JAUKNL010000138.1:0-74564 GCA_030765065.1 Deroplatys truncata | reverse complement strand
GAGAGAGAGAGAGAGAGAGAGAGAGAGAGAGAGAGAGATCCTTGTTTGAGCTCACTTTAATAAATGTTTGTGTAAACCTGCACAAAATTTTTTTCCACTTATGATGCACTCTCAAAAAATATGTATGTTTGTGGCTATTGTATGCCAGCCACAGCCTTATTTTAGAGAGATATTGTCATTGCATCTCTCATGCTGACACCTGGAGATCAAGAATAATCTTGCTCCTACCATAATCCATTAAGTCCTGTGGTGCTGTGTGGACCGTTTGCCCAACAGTAAACAGATTGATATGCTCTTGAGGCAGCCACTGACTTTGGCTAGCCTTGGCAGATGACAGCTTTTGGCAATGAGTGCTGAACTGGAACATGGGAGGTGCAACTGCACCATACTGACTTTGGCCTGCCCAACAATATACAATTATAAACATAACATCAGTAAATTACAAGAACACATGAAAATTGACCATGGTCCATGTAACGTAGCTTGACTTGTTCACATAAAAATAAAATGTAATCACAAAGGGTACCCTACTAAAAATCAGCTGCTAACTTATTCTAGATATATATGTACACATATGTGGGTGCATGCGCGTGCACACCCACCCACAGGCATATAAGATTCATCTTGTATATACATTATTATCCATACATACAAAACATAATAAATATCAATACTACTAATTCCTACAATCCCAGGGGCAAGAAATACTCTTAAGTAGTCTGGTACAGCTACAAAATCAAAATACTTAATACTACTTCTACATTCAACTTATTGCATGCACAGCAAATTCTATGGTACCCTAACTGCACATGCTTGTGTCTGTAACTGGAATGAAAATTAATTATGTATGTATGGTGCCTTTAAATATGTGCAATCATTGTTATCTTTTTTTATTCTTTTTAGTTCCATTTTTCAATGTATGTGGAGGACATTCTGAAACATAAGTGATACAAAATAAGGAGCAATAAATCACTTCAATTCAGCAATAAACTTATGAAAGTGCATTCATTCATACCTCGTCCGAGCATCAGCAGTATATATCCACATTTTTCTGAGCCTTAAAGTGCCTAAATCTTTCATGTCTGCATTGAGATTGATGAGCCTAGTATGGTGACTACATCAACTCGCATCTGGCAACTTCACTTTTGACATGTTACAAAAGTATGTCTCAAACCATGAAACATAAAGCAAGAAAAAACAATATAAACCACATGCTATTCCAGTGGACATTATTCCACAAACATATCAAATGTCAAAATAAACCAGTATTGGTGTGTAAGTTACCAAAAATTAAACACATATTTCCATATGCTCTTAAAATAAATCAGAAATAAAGCACAATTACTCGCCAAAAGAATAAAAAAGAAAATTAAGCAATGCATATCACGTAAGCAATTAATGCACTCAAAAAAAAAACAGTAACATAATCTCATTACATAATGCAGTCATACAAACAAATAATTCCAAGATGTGATATGGTTTGATAGACATAACCTCAAATACTGACTTGTTTGTTTGCTTTCCTAAGTGTATGCACAGTTTCTTCCTGATTTTCTTGTAGGTAAGGAGAGGCTTGCAAAATGATCTGCTGTTGCTAGCCTGGCTGAAATACTACACACTGAATAGTACTCAAAAAAAATCTGCAACATATCTTATACAAAAGAAATCAGATGAAGGTTAACTTGGTGACTTTACATGTTAACGTAACCAGATGTACACTGACTTAACAGAAAATATGCCCTTACATACACATACAATAATAAGCACTTACTCACTATGTGCATCCTCTGTGATAAAGTCCTTACTGGTGCATTTATTAAACTTATCTGGCCTAGTTACAGCCTAACCACGTCACTACCATGAGCAACACAATTTTTGTTTCTTTTTGCACAAACATACTGCTTATAACAATAGAAAGTGCACTACTAAGCAACACTTCACTTGCAAAATCATTAAGAAACCAGAATTATTATATCATACTGCTATAAAAGAAAAAATTATTAGTGTCCATTTAGTTCCTGTGAAATTAAAACATGTTAATCAACAAACTATTTCAGTACTGAAATATCCTGCACAATTGGCAAACAAAACATGAGCAAGGAAAAAAGTACCATTGCAGATTATGTTGCATTGAAATATAAAAATAAGCACATGTTGACAGATTTAACCTTTTTTTAAAAAAAAAAAATTATGCAAAGGAAATAAATGTTTACTGCTGCATAGCTATGGGCATTGACATATATGTGTAAGCAGATGTGACGTTTTGGCTTACTATAAAATACAAAAATTTATCACTTTCACATCCTTGTCTCATCTTGATTTGGAGGTGTGTTTCTACTGACATATTGAGAGAAATATGTCAAAATACTGTACTGAAGGTATAAACTGGCACAAGGTTAATGACTTCGCCTGAAAATTCAAATCCACATCCATTTTGCAAAAATTAAGAATTAATATGACAATTTCACAATTTAAATGAGAATTCCCAACATGTGATTAAGTTTTACAATTGAATTTGGCTTAATACTTAAAGCATTGAAACAGAATTATTATAATGGAGATATCAATTTTGCAGTACAGTGGTACTGCCCATATGAATCATACAATATAATGTAAAGCAAAATTGCACTCAACATGATTCCACTTAACACTTTAGGCATTGATACAGAATCACTGTAGTCAAAATATCAATGTTGCAGTATGGTGGTAATACTAACACTGCCTATACAAATTACACAATTATAGTATAAAGCAAAATTATATCACTTTGCATGTAAATCCAAAAATCACTTTGCACTTAATGCACAAATCACTTAAAGACAAGAATTTACAAGAAGCAGCTTATGCTGCTAATTTTTCTTCACTTAATATTTTCTTTTTCTTGTGTTAGGAAGAGAAAACGAAAAGAGAAATAGAAAAGATGAAAAGAAGTTAAGCAGACAGAACAAGATGTAACAGTATTAAAAGTAAAGAAAGAACGCAAGGAAAATGCAGACAGATGTAGCAAAGAGAGAGAAAAAGAGGAAAGAAGATAAAGAGAGGGAAGGGGGGGGGATGAGAAGAACATGTGTGCCGCCTTCACTTATCACATAATTTCAAAAATAATTTTACAACACTGATCACCTTCATTTAAACCTGAAAAAGAAGGTTAATTAATTTTGTATTATGTGATGATATGAAAACCAAAACCACAAAACGAATAGAAAATTATTACCAAAAATGAAAATCCAGAATTTATGGGAGGTCAAAAAAAAAAAGAAGATACAATTAAGTTTATTCACATAAAAGTTTCATTATGTCACCTTAGCATACCATGATCCAACAGATTTCCATTTGGAAAACTTCACTTTACTGTTGCAATTTAAACTTAGAAAAATTCACACAAGACTTTACATTTTGTTTCAATATAACACTTCAGTAATTATATGATTTAAGGGTTAACCCTTTATAGGGCAGTACCCTGGGGATAGTAAAATAATTGTTTTGGTGTGATAAAGTTTACTAAATGGATACATTTTAGCATTAAATGGCCAAATTATATTTAAAAAAAGTACTGGTTTTCAAAAAAAGTGGTGGTACATATACGTACCAGTGAGCGTTGCTGGAGAGGAAATGTTGTAATCTTCATAGCAGATTAATATAAAATACTAGCTTATGTACTGTGTGAACAATGTAACAGAAGATTCAACTGTAAAAATGTTACATAGGAGGTAAATAGTTTAAAATGAATTAGCATAAAACTTGTCATAAAATAAAAAATATGTAAATTTAGGATTTATGAAATGGACTAAAACATTCAATGCACAAATCAACATCACAAGCAACACAAATTATACTTGAACGTTTTTGATCCTTAAATGTGCTGCAAAATGCACATTTTCGTCGATTTCCTCTTGCTGGTAAGTGGTTACCAACATTTATAGGTCTTTTTGCATTAGGCAGAGTTAAATGTCCATCTGGATAATTCCTCTTCCTTCCTCTACCTTTTGTTGGTGTTGGTCCTTTTGTTGAATGCAGAAGTTTGCAATGAGCGCATCAGCTAGCTGGGATCGAAATTTTAGGTGTGACAGTGGTTTACTATTTATGCTTACTGCTTTGAATGCTGTTTTGTAAAGGATGAAAGAATTTACTACGGCAGCATCAAAGCAGTAATAAAAAATTTTCATCCACCACCTCCATGACTTCCAGCTTATATTATAGGTAGAAAGAAGTTGGTCGAAAAGATCAACACCTCCCAAGTAAACGTAGTCCTTGATGGCAACAGGACAATGTACGGTTTCCCTCTCTCCTTCCTTGTTTCTTCTTAGCATAGTTGTCCTTTCCTGAGAATTGTGCATTGTGCTCACTATACACACACACTTTTTACCTCTATCTTTCCATTTTGAAACTGACATTACAGAATCACTTTCTCCCATCTTCAGCTGCTTGTCAGGTTGAAGCATTTCTGATGGAAAGGATTTTCTGGTTTGCCTTATTGTGGCACACACAAACAAACTCTTCCGTAACAATCTTTTGCACATTTCAATGCTGGAGAAGAAGTTGTCAAAAAACGGGCAATATCCTAAGCCTTCAAAAGCTTGTGCAAGTTTTGTTACCACTCTTTCACCTTTCATGACTGCCCCATAGCGTTGGCAACATTTTTTTCCTTTCCTTCATATAGTGACATGCTCATACAATATCCGGTCACAGCACATGCTATTACCCACATTTTGAAACCATGTTTGATGGATCTCATGGGTAAATATTGTTTCAGTGAGCTGTGGCCCTTGAACTTAACCATGGATTCATCTATAGATAGATATCTAGAAGGATGAAATAGCTGTTTGAAAACCGAGTTCAGGTGATCAATGAGAGGTTTGATTTTATGAGGTGATAATATGGTTCTCCTTTTTGGGATCTAGCATTGTTATCATTGAGATGAATTTAGCGCAAGATTTTCAGAAAATTTTTACTGTCATGATGCTGGCACTATAAAAATTTGTATTACTATTCCAATACAACCACATGTTAGGCAATGGATTGAAGCCCATAATTATGAGAATTCCAAAGATAGCCTGCAACTCCTCTATTGATAAATCTAGTGTAGCATTATTTTGAGTTGCATACAAATTTGATTGATCAGTTATGTGTTGAAGAAATGGAACTGTTAGAAACAAGAGAAAGATATCCTTAAGACAGCTCAGATTCACTTCAGCATGGTTTGAAATACCGAAGATTGTGAAAAGCTTGTGTTTTGAAATTGCTGAGGTAAACTACCAGTCTTATCCCCTGAAATGATTCATCATCAGAAGCTGTGCCCTCTTCATTCATCTGGTCACCACCTTCATCTTCACTTTCTGAGACTTCAACGTGAATCTCCTCAGCCTCATTGTTTCTAGTTTGATCTGTGAAGCTGTCTTCTATCTCCAGCTCATCATTTGTATTTAGTGGAAGATTGTCATCTGCATCCGAATCTCCTCCAACATCAGAGTACTCAGCCATGTCATCTGTGATTTCATTGATAAGTTGAGTAATTTCTTCATCAGACAAACCTTTTCTTCTGTAGGCCATATCTGTAATAATGTGCATTTTCTCACTAACATAAAAGTGCAATAATAAAATATTTGTATGAGTGTTACCTGCTGTACATTGCTTACATATTTACTGTGTTGTAACATTACTTTTAGTCCAGATATATGAAAGGTATTGGAAATTATGTTATTGGTGCTATGGAACAACTTATTCTTTGCATATAAACAAAATCAAAATTTTCTAACCTCAAATTTTGTTACACCCCTGAATAAAGTATATAAGAATATCCCAGCGACAAAATGGGGATAAAAATAATTACTTGCATAATAAACTACTATGTTTGAAGAATAGTTTATAATCATTGAATATCAATTGCTTTTGAAATGAGTGCTTTAATTTTCGTTATAAAATATGGAAAAAGTGCACCATTTTCCGGGCTACACACACACACACACACACACACACACACCTACCTTATAATGGTTGTAAATCCAGAACTTTCATCAAATAGAAGAAAACAAAAGCACTGATACTCTTTCAGATTTGTATATCACTGATTATGATACTTAAATAACAAAACTGTTGTAAAAACCACGATACAGCATTAAAATGAGGACTTGTAGAAATGCCTGTTCTCTAAACGTTCACTGGTACACATTGGTACCACTCATACGAACATGCAGGTTGGCAGGGAAGTGGGAAATTCGAAAGGAGGTACACATATTAACCGGTAAGCGTTACTAGAACTCAAGTCTGTTCATAAGGTTCATGTAATGTGCGATTTTATGCATAAAATGATCCCTAATAGCAAGTGGTACATATAGATACCAGTAACTGCTAAAGGGTTAAGGCACCTCAACCAAATGCTACATTAACCCTGTACTGAATTACGTTATATATAAACACAGGCCCATGCCATAAGTGTAACTTGGGGGGAAAACTCGCTTGGCAACAGAAGTGACGTTCAAACTATACTTTCCTAACTCACATCTAAAAGAATCGCCTTAGTAAAAACTGAAGGGAAGGGATCACGCTGGATCAGGCATCACAAGTAATAATAGCCAAAGTTGAAATCAAAATGGATTACATATTTGTTGAGAAATCATAACACTTAAATGGTGTATGGTCGAAGCAACTTGGTGACCTGGCAGACTGCAGCTACACGTCTACACAGTACGGAAGAAGCCTAACTGAATGCCTCAAGGGAACCAGTCAGTGGATATACACCACTTGCGCATGCACAATGAGCTGCTTCTCTAGGCTAAGCTTCCAGCAACTTCTAAATGGTCACTTCATTACCCAGCTTTCTTAGAGTTTGTTACCACATTAACGAATTCAACAATACCCATATCCATTCCTCCAAATGCCAGGTCATAAAATAACTAATAAAACCCAATGAAACTAATTAAAAAACCCTTATACACTATAATACCAAAGGTCAACTACTTCCAATTTACATGCAGTGTTACAAGTAAGTTAATTTTTAATTAATTACTATTAGGTTAATTTACATATGATAACTATTCTTTCATGCTAACCATGTGTAGGAGGCACTAAATTGAAAAGTTGAATCAGCATTGACATGAAATGTGAAGTCTTGACTCTGGCATTGAATTTCAAATGTCACTTTCCAAAGAAAGAGTTGAATATTTCCAAGCTAAGCAATGAATTTTATATTCTGAACTCCCATTAGGACTTGAATATTATAAAATTCAATATATTTATGATAACTCAAATGACTCCCTGTAATGTATATTCAGTGAAATAAGAATAAAATTAGGAAATATAAAAGATTCTAGACCTCTTCTACCTTACCCTCTGGGGAATATAAATGACCTCAGACCTCTACTACCTTACGCTCCCATAATAACCATTAAGAAGCAAGTGCTCAGTGGTGAAACAACCCTCAAATTTGGTTGACACACAAACTTCTAAACAATCCTTAGTTTATAATATTAATATTAGCATAAAACATTTGTGTTCTTTTCATTGATTGGTTGGTTGATTTATCTTTAATTCCTCTTGATATTTGCTAAAATTTTGGTTGGTGGCTTGAAAGTGGACTGAGGAAGTTAACTACTGAGAGAAGTTATGCTGCAAATTTTGATCTTCAGCTTCAAGAAAATGATTTAATGTGCAAACAAAATAATTTTATGGAGAAAAGAAGTTAAGAAGTGTAGGAGCAAACTTCAGATAAGCAGTTTTGAGTGTTGTAAAATATGCTTGGTGTTCTGATATAGCATTTTGCTGTTCCTTAACATAGGCTTATCATATCCTTAACATTGATAATTGTGCTGTTTGTGAAGTTGTTAGACTGCATTTTGAGGTAAAAAAAAACATTATACAAAAAACAAGTTTTTCTTTTCTGTGGTGGTGCTTTAGATAAGTATGTTAGTGGCATGGCTATAAATGGCACACTGAACTGTATATCCTATCCTTTATGTGGAACAATACACTGTTCAAATATTTTGTTTGTAATGATTTATTTTTAAATCTAACATAAAGCTCTGCTTTTCCTTATGTGTTTGTTTTAATGAATGCCAGAAATGAAGTTGTAAAGAGATATGTGAAAGCATTAGCACATTGTAGTGATTTGTGATTGTTAATGCTTAAAATTAAATTTATAGGTTACTTGGCATTGTAGCAACAATTTTTAATGGACATCCCAATTTATATACAATTTTTGTTATTGTTATGTTAACCACTTCTAGATTTGATTTTGACTGTATTTTCATTAGTGAAATTTAGTGCTTCATATCATAACCAGTGGCAATGTTATGCACAAAACATTCCCTATGAGAAACTTAATAATAATGACCTTAAATATAGCTCACAGCTGGTCATGACATTTATTACAAGTACTAAATTAAAATCTGTATGTTACATTCACATGATTTTCTCTACACTTGATCACTTTCTATCTACTTCATTTTAATCCAAATAAACCTTTGCAGAAATACCTACATTACACATTTTATTATAGATACAAAGGGAACAGGATAGTCAAATGTTTTAAGAACTCGCTATATGCCTCATTAAAATTCCATACTGTTTCCATGCAATTGCGAGAAACAATTGAATGTTGAAAGGACTTTAAGAATGGCCAAGTAATGAATAATTTGAACCATTGATAATGGATATCTTGTAAATGGTTGATGCTGCAAAAAAAGTTATTTGAAATAAATTGTGTATTTTAAAGAGTTCTATATTTCTTGTGTAGTACATTTTTTCTATTACTTAACCTTTACTATACAAGATTATACAAAATTCCTTCCGAATGAAGAGACTTCAAAGGCTATTCCCAGAAAATTCAAGATATACATTTTATTTATGTAAATATCATTAATATATTGTATTTTAATTAAAATTGTTAAAATTTTTTAGAAAATCAAAATTTTCGAAAAATGTTCCATGTAAAGGGTAGTTTGAGGTGGGGATTTTCTTGAAAATTTTCGTAATCACATCTTCAAAAGGTACTGAACCTAAATACCAAGTTTGGTATTGATCCGAATTTTCATTTTTGAGTTATGCTGATCACAGACACATTACACACACGCACGCACGCACAGACCTTTTTCTAAAAATCTGATGTATTGCACTCACATAACTTTCTCTACTCTTGTTCAAACTGTTTTACAGGCGCTTATTTATGCATCTGTTTCATGTTAATTGAGACAAACATTTGCAGAAATGATCTTATTGCCAATTTTTTTGTAAATGCAAAGGGAATAGGGAAATGCAGTAAACTCTAAGCAACAGTCAAATCTGGTCACTATGCGTATCATGTCTTTGCATGTTCAGGACATTAAAAAAAAATAATAATGATAATAATAATAAAAAAAAAGGAATAATGAATTCCCATTTGGGAAAGTATAAGTATTGGAAAATTCAAACAAATAACCAGGAATATCTTGGAAATGATCACTTGACAAAAAAAAATCTGATGTGTTACACTCACATGACTTTCTCTACTCTTGTACAAATTATTTTTACAAACGCTTATTCTCCATCTACTTCATGTTAAACGAGATAAACATTTGTAGACTCTATCTTATTGCTAATTTTCTTGTAGATGTAAGGGGAAATATATTTACAAGGGCAATATAGAAAAACAGTAGCCTTTAAGCACATACATATCTCTTAATAGCTGGTTGCTAGGTGCAGCACCATTCCCTTTGGCACAGATTATAATTCTTTGCATATCCAAGACAAAAAAATGAAAAACAAATTCCCATTTGAGAAAATAAGTATTGAAAAATTTAAGGGAATAATAAGTAATATCTCGAAAATGGTTCACTCAACAAAAAAAATGTATGACATAAATTGTGTATTTTAATGCGATGTACATTTTTTGTGTAGTAAAATTTTGTCTATCTCTTATGGTTTACCAGTTATGCAAAAGTCGTTCACAATAAAGAATACTTTTGGAGACATTCCCAGGAAATTCAAGATATACATTTTATTTGCCATAAAAATATCTTAAACATATGATATTTTAATCAAAATCGTTAGAGCCATTTTTGAGAAAATTAAAATACTCTGGGGTGGGGGGATTTTCTTGAAAACCTTCGTGTCGCATCCATGGAAGATACTGAACCTAAATACCAAGTTTGGTGTTTATCCGAGTGTTCGTTTCTGAGTTATGCTGTTCACAGACACACACACAGACAGACACACACACACACAGAGACACACAGACACACACACGACATGTTTCCAAAAATGCTTTTTTTGGATTCAGGGGGTCTCAAAACATGTATTTCTGGTGAAATCTCGGTATCGAATTTTTGGGTGGAATACAATACTTCCCCTACTCACTATACGTAGTAGAGAAAGTAAAAATGTATGGGACATAAATTGTGTGTTTTAACGAGATCTACATTTTTTATGTAGTAAAATTCAAGATATACATTTCATTTATCATGAAAATATTTTAAACATATGTATTTTAATCAAAATTGTTACAGCCATTTTTGAGAAAATAAAAATTTTCTAAAAGTGTTCCATGTAAAGGGTAGTTTGGGTTGGGGGGATTTTCTTTAAAATCTTCTTGTCACAACTTTGGAATATACTGAACCTGAATACAAAGTTTGGTGTTTATACAACTTATCATTTTTGAGTGATATTGTTCAGACACACAGACAGACACACATTTCTAAAAATGCTTTATTTGGATTCGGAATGTCTCAGAACATGCATTTCTGGTGAAATCTTGGTATCAAATTTTTGGATGAAGTGCAATACTTCCCCTACTTACTATACGTAGTAGTAGAGAAAGTAAAACTGTTTTTTTTTTGGATTCAGTGACATATTGATATCAAATTTTTGGGTGGAATGCAGTACCTTCTCTATCTACTATGTACGGGTAGGGAAAGTAAAAGGGTGAAGATGATAAACATGCATACATACCTATAATTCTACTAAAATCCATTAACTATTTTGGTAAATAATAACCAGAAATAGGGAGCTCCTCTCCATTGTTAAATAACATTAATTTTTCACTGGCTTAAGCAAAATTTGAAATGTATTGTACGGATATTCTCCAAATGTATGGATATAAAATTTAAATTCTATGTCCAGCTGTTTAAGCTATCATGCTTGCAGACACACAGAAAAATGTGTGTGGGTGGGTGTGTGCATGCGAGAGAGAGGTGTTCATACAGTTTGCTGCTTTTTAAAAAATCTGATGTGTTACATTCACACATCTTCCTCTACTCACTATCATTTATTTTTAGATAGCTTCTGCTAACTATTCTTACAAAAGCTAATTTTTCTGTCTAGTTCACGTTAATCAAAGTAAATGTTTGCAGAAATAGTTTCATTACATATTTTCTTGTGTGCACAATGGGATACAGGAGATTGAAGCGATAGTAAAATGCTTAAGAACAGATCGCTTTATAATGGCCTTGAATGTTTATACTCGAAGCATGACATGTGAAACAACTGAATAGTGACAGTGCTTCAAAAATGATACCGTAATGAAAAACTCAAACCAATAATATTGGTATCTTGGAAATGGTTGATGCCAAAAAAAGTTACTTGAAATAAATTGTTTGTTTTAAAGAAACATTGTATACATTTTGCATGTGTAAGTTTTTGCTTATTATGGCGCACCCTTATACAAAATTATAGAATATTTGTTCAGATTGAAGAGGATTTCACAGGCTGTTTCCAGAATATTCAAGAAATATATTTTATCACATAAAAATGTTAAAGATATGGGATTTTAATCAGAATTGTTAGAGCCATTTTTGAGAAAATAAAAGGTTTTCTGTATAAGGTGTGGTTTGTAGCAGGACAATTTTCTTGCAATTTGATTGGTCACCATGTGCATGAAACATAACCCAGAAGAAAGCGCCTTTTTATAGACCCTCTAAACTCAGCCTTAAGTTGCTTTACTTCACAATGGTGATAAATTACTAAATATTCCTATTGGGCACAGATGCACACATACACACAGCCGTTTACTAAACATGCTTTTATATATTATATACATATATTTTTTTTTTTTTCAGGGGGTCTCAAAATGTGTGCTTGAGATGTCTTTGACAAACCATTGTTATAAAAACTTATTTTTTTACCTGCTTCATTTTAACCTAGATGAATGCTTGCAGAAATGGTTTCATTACACATATCAATGGAATAAAAGAGACATTTTTGAAAATAACTGCCACCTTCAACATGGTTTTTCTTGGATTCCAAAGATGTTTCACATAGATCTGTTTATGCTCTATATAAGAAATATTGAAACTTAATTTCAAATTTTTTGAACAAAGTATATTGAAGATGCTTCTTAGTTGTTCAGCTGAAATGTGAAACCAATTTCTTCATTAGTGCATTCTGGTTAAGAGTCCATTTATATCCATTCAAGGTTTATGTTTGCTTCTGTGTAGCACCCATTAGCATCAGTTCACTTGTCTGTTTACCAGTACACAGAAACCACTGCACATACAGAGTTTGCTAAGACAGATTAAATAAAGAAAAGTCTTAAAGATGTGTGTAAAATCACAAGATATTGCATGGTTTAGATTAGGAGTCTGGAAATTAAGAAGTTTTTCAGGTAATATTACACATGGTACATACTCAAACTGTGGTGATAATGTGGGGTCCATATTTTCATGGGATGTTGAGGAGAAAATTGATTAGAGAAATTGAAATTGAGTTTTATTTATGGACGCTCTTTAACTACTATGGTTCTTAGCGTCCCATTCTATATTGGGCGCGAAACACCGGTAATTTTGCTCAGAGGCCTCTTTATCAGGCTTGAGGTTCTTTTACGTGCCGTAAATCTACGACACGGGACCACCGGCTTTACTTCCCTTCCGAAGGAAGCCGTGCTAACGATTTTTACGCCCGAAAAAATCCATCGCCCTCCGCCGGGTTTGAACCCGCGACCTTGGGAACTAGAGGCTAGCACGGTACCACTAGTCCACGGAGGACGACGATTAGAGAAAAATGGTTTAGGGGTAATAGAAATGTAGTAATTAAGAAAAGTTTTATTGGTCAGTCTCAGTGAAGGTTAGGGGAGTTTCTATGTAAATGTTAAGATGAAATGGAAATGTTCATTGGATAACAGTTTATCACAATTTACGAAGGCAATCCCAAAGTACCCTACCTGATGTATAAATAGTGGTTGTTGTTTCAAACAAATGGCTGATAGAAAGTACCAACCTTATAAAGCTTAAGTTTGAAGTTTGATGATGCTATGTTGTTTAGTAATTGCTTGGCAGCCATCAGTAGTGAATGCTCACAGCAAATTTGTAAACATGGATAAAACTGGTCATCGTTATGTGATACAATACTTTCATTTGAAAGGTCTTATATATATATATATAACTAATATTAAAGTTAAGCTAGATTCTACTCTGGGGGAGGCTGCTCCTTCATTTACAACAGTAAAATATTGGGTGGCAGAGTTTAAGCGAGGCTGTACAAGCTGTCAAGATGAACATCGCAGTGATTGATCAAATGAGGTGACCATGCCAGAAATTGTGAAGAAAATCTACAAATGGTGTTGGATGACTGTCGACTGGAAGTGCATAGGCTACAGGCATCATAGGCATTTCAAAAGGCGCTATACATCACATATCAACTGAAAATTTGGACATGAGAAAGCTGTGTGCAAGATGGGTGCCCGTTTACTCTCAATGGAGCAAAAACAGCACTGTGAGGATGTTTCAGTGAAGTGTTTGGCGATGTGTCGCTGCAAAAAAGCCGCGTTTTTGTATCGATTCATAACCATGGATGAAACATGGATGCATTACTTCACACCTGAGATGAAGGAACAGTCAAAACAGTGGATTGAAAGGGGAGAATCGGTTCCAAAGAAGGCAAAGACAGTTCCATCTGCAGGCAAAGTCATGGTGTCAGTTTTTTGGGATCTGCATGGAATAATTTTCATTGATTATCTTCAAAAAGAAATAGCAATCAATGGTGAGTATTATGTAAACTTGTTGCAGGTTTGAGTGATGAAGTCAAGCAAAAATGCCTACATTTAGTGAAAAAGTAAGCTTTGTTTCAACAAGACAATGCTCTAGTTCACACATCCATTATCGCCATGGACAAAATCAATGAGTTAAAGTTCGAATTGCTTCCTCATGCACCCCATTTGCCAGATTTAGCCCTCTCTGATTATTTTCTGTTTCCAAAGTTGAAGAAATGGCTTGGTAGTAAATGATTTGCCAACAATGAAGAAGTGGAGTCTGCAGTTGATGGCTATTTTGCAGAACTCGACGATTCTCACTATAAACAGGGTATTGAAGTTATTGAACATTGCTAAGAAAAGTGTATCGAGCTGAAAGGAGACTATTTTGAGAAATAAAGATGTTTTTTACCAATATTTTTGTTTTCTTTGTTAGGTCGGGTACTTCTGGGACAGTCCTCGTATATCATGGATGTCTTTGGGGCAAGTGGCCAAAGCCAGATCTCACAGCCTCCATTATGTAGTGCACTTGGTAATATTTGTAAAGAAATAAAAAGACATAGAATTTAATGCGTATATTCATAAATAAATAGCTAATTTCCAATACCTGCTCAGCACACTCAAACTCCAAATAAATTTAGAAATAGGATTCAAACTTCACCTTTTCATTGCTTGAAACTGCTCTGAAACTCATTGCTTTCGAAAAAAGAATGTAATTTGAAATTTGCTCAGAATTGTTAAACACTTGTTACATCCAAGCAATTTTTGTAGTGTAAGGAAATTCTGGAGCCTTGTGGAGTTTACAAATACTAGAAAATGAATTGGAAGATCCTTTTGCACAAATGTCAGAAAGCTCTTTTCCATTCTGAAACATAATTATGTGCTTTTTCCGTTTCCTGAAAAATATTAAGTGTACTTGTGGGCTTTGAAAATAGCCATAAGTAAGAAATTGAAGAAATGTTAACACATTTAAAATCTGATTTAAACCAGACAGAATTAAGAGTAATTTATATGGAGAGCCTACCTAAGAAAATTTCTGTATGGAGGTGAAAAGTTGTATATAAGAATTTGAAAAAAATTCATTGATACATTTCAAATTTTGTTGAAAGTGGTACAGAATTAATAGCCTTTATAAAATACACAATTTTAGTGTAATTTCCCTAAATACATGCAATAATAAGTGTTACAATATTAGTACATTATTTCTTCCACAAAGTGAACCCATCTGAAATTTAATGTCTCTGTGTTATAGTAGTGATCAGAAACCAGGTAATATCAAGATTACTCAGAAAATCTCAATATTATCCTTTAAGTTTAGAAATGCTAAACATTTAATGTATTGTGTTTCTGTTTTTTTATTCATTTTTTCTTTGTTCATTCTTCATTTAAAATATTCAGTTCTGATAATGTAACTCTGGTATGATTTCTGTAATTTAAAATAAAAGTTGGAACAACAACATTATCTATGTCAATGGTTCATGACAAGATCATCCTGCAAAAGTTAGCATTCTAACATTATACAGTCTTTGGGTAATGATAAGATTATCCAGCTAAAGTCAATACTGAGTTCAAAAACAAATTAAATTTGTAAGTTAACCATGCTGTATTAATCTGGATAAACTTAACATTAGCCAATTTTAGTCTTTGCCTGTAACACACACACACACACATTTACTAAATTATTGTTTGTATATATCGAGAAATGTTATTTTTTCTCTCAAAAAGAAAAGGTAATTTTTAAACCAGTATGTTGCTGAATATGCAGTGTAATGTATACGATATTGGAGTGGCAGAAGTTGGAAGTTTAATATTAAACAATAGATGCTTGTTTAAAATCAAACTCTTATTTTAACTTTGCCTTAATCAGGAGGTAGTCATGCCGCTTTTAGAATCATGTGCATATTTTGGCTTGTAGTGCAATTGCTTTGATAGTGTTTCCAAAATCTATATATACATGATGAAGCTTTTAATTTCTACATCAATGTTCCTTCCTAGAAATCAGGCTGAGATGGCGCACACATGCCGTGGAACAATTAGTCTCCATGGTGCTTTAATCCATACAGAAGACTCATGCACATTTGTAATCTCAAATGGTGGTACTCAAACGTTCCACATAAAGGCAGCAAATGAAGTTGAAAGACAGCGTTGGGTCACTGCTCTTGAACTTGCCAAGGCTAAAGCTATTCGAGCAATGGAATCAGGTGAGTAATTTTGTGAAACTTTTTTTTCCCTTGAAAGTAGTTGAATGGTTTGTTCACTTAAAAGCTTGATACAAATTTTAGATTTTATAAATATAAATATTGTAAACAAGATAAAAACAGTGACATCATATTCAGGTAGTATACATAATAATTATTTATCATGCAAGTGAAGTTTTATTTTGCAAATGGGAATGTTTATGAAACAAGGCTGAAAACTGAATGTAACAATCTTACAAGCAAAATAAAATTATGGTTAGCATGTATTGCCATATACTATTTTTAGACAGCCCTGAATATTAAATTATGAAATTTGTGTGGAAATAGCAGTATACATTTGGACAAATGGAATGTTGAGTTCTAGTTTGTTGTTTGGCCTTTATTGTTGTTTCATCTTCATAGCACCAGTACTGACAACACGATTACTTCCACAATTGTAACATTCTATAATATATAGAAGGTTGTGGCAAAAATAAACAAGAATAAGTGTAACAATCTGATACTGATTCCTCAACTTCTTTGGTAACAATTCTAATGTTATACTCTCTGCTGCATGCAAAATTTCTTCTCGTTCTGCCAAATCAATTTCTGAGTCATTCAAATAATCTGCCATACATATGCATAATTTCCTTCACAAAAAACAAGGGTGGTAAAAAGAGTGTTATAAACATTTTATTCCACTTATTGTTATCTTAAATTTCTAGTATGGGTGGCTTGTGTTAAAAGCTCTAATTTTAGTGTCATATGTTAAAAGGTTATATTAAGAAATTTTATAGTATATGTCATAATAAATTAATAGTTGTACTCTTTACAGTCATCCAGGCTTTAAAGACATTTCTCTATATTTTTTTTTGCTTATGTTTTTAGCATTTTTCCTTGTGCTAAAATTACTTTGACCATTCCATTCATATGCAGCATATTTGATTTTGACTAATTACATTTATCAAGGCTTCAGATATTGACCAACGATGGTTGTTTTATCTTATAATATGCTTGCAAGTATGTAATTTATCAGATGAAACGTCAGCTTCTTACTGAACTGTGATAGTATCAGTATGCAGTGACTTATAAGCTAAGTCATCAAATGTTTTTTTAATCAGTGCACATTCAAACAGTGCCAATTTCAAAATAAATTATGTTCTTGAAAAAAATGTGTCTTTACAATGATTTTAGCTTAACATAATTTTGAAGTTAACTATTTTCTCATTCCCACTGTTGGTAGCATTGATTAGTATTATACAATTATGCATACAGTGTATACTATCAAAAACACATACTCAGTTGTTTATTCATTTTGGTGCTGTTAACTGATAGCAGACACAATGGTGATTTTATTTTAAATACCACACATAAGAAAGTAATTATTATTACTTTCACTACCACGTACAAGTAGATAGAGAAGGTATTGCATTCCACTCAAAAATTCGATACCTAGATTTCACTGGAAATACATATTTTGAGGCACGTTATTCAAAAAAAAAAACATTTTTAGAAATAGGCACATGTGTGTGTCTTTGAACAGCATAACTCAAAAACAAAAAATCAGATAAATACCAAATTTGGTATTTAAGTTCAGTATCTTCCAAAGATGTGGCACAAAGATTTTCAAGAAAATCCCTACACCCCAATTACCCTTTACATGGAATATTTTCTGAAATGTTTGATTTTCTCAAAAATGACTCTAATGATTTCGTTTAAAATACCATATATTTAAGATATTTACATGACAAATAAAATGTATATCTTGAACTTTCTGGAAATAGCCAGTCTAGTACTCTTCATTTGGAAGGAATTTTTTTTATAATCTTGTATAACTAGTAAATGTTAAGTGATAGACGGAAATGTACTGCACAAAAAGTGTAGATCTCTTTAAAACACACAACTTCAAATAATTTTTTTTGTGGCATAAGCCATTTCTAAGATATCCAATTCAATTGTTCAATGATTTCATTCCTTTCAAGTCCTGTCGATTTTCAGTTGTTTCTCGCAATTGAATGGAAAGAGTGGAATTATAAGGCCAGCATATAGCGTCCAGTTCTTAATCGTTTAACTATCGCTGTTCCCTTTGTATCTTTAATGTAGCCGTTTCTGCAGAGTTTATTTCTATTATAATGAAGTAGAAAATCAAGCTTTTGTAAGAATAGTTTGCATACCCACTATTAAATGATAGAGGGTAGAGAAAGCCATAGGAATGTGTCGCATATTTTTTTTTTATATAATCTGCGTGTTTTATTATGGAATAGTCTAACTAAATCCTATTTGAGGTTTCGAGTTTCACCAGATAAATTGGTTGTGCTTCGCACTTGAATTGTAAACTTGCAACATCTCATGGGATTACTATGATAAAAGTTATACCACTGGTTAGAGTATCATGTTCAGCGGCCTTTTAATTTACACTATTTTGGTAAACATTTCTTTTCCTGAGTATTATGGTCATAATGTCCCTTATCATAAATAGTGCATTTCTGGAATTTACTATTAGTAGGATTGTAAAGTATGCATATACTGAAGTTACAATTAGTGAAGTCTTAATTCACTTGTGCTCATTAGTACTTGTTAGTGACTGCTTTCATATGAAATGGAAAACTTACGCCTTTAGACAGCTGAAATGAATTGAAAAGTGTAGCCTAAAAGGTGAAGTGCCATTTTTAACTAAAATTAATTAGTTTATTAATTGGTAATAATTAGTTTATATGAATAATTTATTTCTTCTTATTTAGCATTACATATAACAATATAATATGTCCTGCTTGTGGCGGTTTGATGTTAGAGGATTCTGCTTGTAACATACTGGTGGTTTATCACAGATCCTCCCCTTTTCTATATACATTATAATTGGCTTGCTTTTAGTATTTCTAAGCTTCTTATCTTAATTTTATTCTATTCTTAGTCACATTTGTGCCCCCAAATTTTCCTTCTGGCTTAACACTTCTCCACCACTTTCTCTTATGTTCCTTACTATATATCTGCCAAATGTTTCAGAAAGTTCTTCCTGATTGTATCAAGAGATTGAATGACCAACATTTCTGTCTCCAAATCTTCCTATTGCTACTTCCAGACCTCTGTTCTCTGCATTGTGATTTCCAGACATTCTATTAAACAGTGCAGAGATTATATCTTCTTTTCCATATAACAGGCATAATTCCTTTGTAACTTTTAGTCCACTTAACCACATTGTTTTAGCTCATGCAGGTATATTGCTTCCAATGTTATCACAAATTATGTACTTGTACTATCCTTTTCTAAATTTTCTATAATACTTTAAAGTAATCTCATATTTTGCTACTATATTTACTGTTTTTCAGTGTTGCCAACTTTTAGTTTCACTTGATGTTATTAGCACAGTTAATTGATTATCTGCCCATTGCCTGTGTCTCATATTCCAATTTTTTTATTTCAGTTGGTTTATTACTATTTTTTTTATTGTTTATTTATTTATTTTTAACCCAGCTATGTCATTGCCATTTGCACCCAGGACATGGCTAAGTGCCACAACCAGCAGTTTGGCTCTTGCTATATCTCTAATGTATCTAAAATACATCTCTAGTAATTCCTAAACAAGATTTTAAAACTTGGCAGCTTATGGGCTTGGACACCACCTCAAACTTTGGTAACGTTTCACAAGAGTCTGTTTAACAGCATTTTCATTTTGTATTGTTCTCTGCCTTAAAGAATTAATTGAATTAATCCTTTGTTCTATATTAAGGCTATTTTGTTGGTTGTGCTTCAGTTGACAAAATAAGCTTTCAGATTGTTTCTGTGTCACTTTGAGCCTCATGCAGTTATTCACCTGCCAGATCAGGAAACCCTATTATGTCTATTTTGGATAGAATTTTGATTAATATTAAACCTTTTTTAGCATATTTGGAAGGGATGCTTTTCAAGCTGAAATACATGGGTTTTTTTCCCTCCATTATTAATATGACGTTTTATTGTGAAAATGGACAACACATTACTTACATGTGGTTACTGAAAAATTTATTATTAGTATTGGTCACTTTAAATTCTGTAGGAGAATTTCAGTGACATTTGAAACAAAAAATGCAGTGATTGGTTAAAGCACTAAAATTGGCATGTTAGGGTAATTAGCAAGCATTTAATAACAAAGAACTCCTATAGGATGGTAGAAACTGCAAACAGTATGTCATATGTAAACATCAGAGACGTGCATCAAAGAATGGAATGGTCATTACAGCTACATTTTGTGAAGAGCTATGAGCAAAAAGGTTCCATTTGGCAGGTCACAAAGGAATGTTCCTTTAAGAACAGTAAATAAATGGTATTAGTTAATTCATTTTATTTACTTGTATTTTTATTTTTATTACTGCATGTTTGAACAGTTTTTTATGCAATAAAGTAATCATGTGGCCATATTTTCACTTATGTGAAATAGATTTTTCAAGTAATTCACAATTGACCATATTTATCAGGATGAGTTAATAAGATATATGCACCCTTTTTTATAACTATTTATGTGGCAGTACCACTTGCTCATGCATGTCGGCTTTGACACCTTTGTCTAAGCTTGTGAAATGCTTGACTATTTTCTCTTCAGTTGTTGGACAACATGGCTGCACTTGCTTCTGTGTGCAGCAATGAAGTGTGCTGTGATCCGGTTTTTGTCATTCAAAGGTGTAAGAGGAGCCGAAATCCATAGAAGACTTTCTGCACAATATGGGGAGACTATTTTACCATGGCAAAGTGTGTTCAAATGGATTGAAAAGCTCAGAAACGGTCAAACAAGTGTGTAGGATGAAGGGAAAGCAGCTCGCCTATCCACATCTGTTTGTGACATCAACATTGACCAAGTCCATGCAATGATTCTGAATAATCCAGGAGTGTTCTATCAAAGTGGCAAACCATATGCAAAGTAGTTGTGGTTCTGCATATGACATTGTTCATAATAGGCTTAGTTTCCTCAAAGTCTGTGCAAGATGGTTCCCGAAACAGCTCACTGAAGAGCACAAGATCGTGTATTGTCCATCAACCAACACTTAATGAACGCTGTGCTAATGAAGGTGAAGCATTTGTAAAACAAATAGTCACTAGAGATGAAACATGAATCCATCACTTTGAACCAGAAAGCAAATGCCAGAACATAGAATGGAAACACCCTGAATCTCCAATCAAAAGGGAATTCAAGAGTCAATCCTCTGCAGGAAAAGTGATGCTCACATTTTATTTTTGGGACTCACAGGGCCAATATGGCAACATTACTTGGAGAACACCTCAACAATAAACAGTGCGCATCATGGTGAAATGCAGGACAACAAGCTAAAGCCTGCAGTTTGAACTAGATGCCAAGGCCTATTATCGGAAGGAGTTGTTTTATTGTATGACAATGCTTGTCCACACACTGCCATCCACACTGCTCAAATTATTGAGAAACTGGGTTTTGAGGTCTCGGAGAATCCTGCATACAGCCCCGATCTCACCCCATTTTATTTTCATCTGTTAGGTCAACTTAAAAAAGCTTTAAAGGGCTGTTGATTGACTTCAGATGAACAAATGAAGGAAGCAGTGCAAGCATGGCTGCTGCTCATTTTAAAAAAAATTCCTGATGGTATCAGGAAGCTTGTGTAGTGATAGACATAGTACACTGAGAAAAGGGATCTATGTTAAGGAATGGCATAATTGTAAATTTTCTATTGCTGCTGTAATAAATTATAAAAATAGTGTGGAGATGCTTAATTGATTTTTTTCATAGCCACTTGCAAATGAATAATAATCTGTGATGTATCCTTGATATTCAAAAAATACCATAATATAAACAAAATTATAAGCAGAGTAAGCAGCAAGATTAAGAGGCAGATACTTACTGTATAACGCAACTGCAATGAGCAAACACAAATAGTTAAGTAACTAGAAAAATAAAATCTGATGTGTTACACTCACATGACTTTCTCTACTCTTGTACAAACTATTTTTACAAATGCTTATTCTCCATATGCTTCATGTTAATCGAGATATTGAGATGTTAATCTTATTGCTAATTTTCTTGTAGATGCAAGGGGAATTGTAGGCTTTAAGCGATAGTCAAATATTTTATGAGCTGGTTGCTATGTGGAGTATTCCATTCTCTTTGCATTACCAGGACAAAAAAAAAGAATAATGAATTCTCATTTGAGAAAAAGTATAAGTATTGGAAAATTTAAGGGAATAACAAGCAATATCTCGAAAATGGTTCACTCAACAACAAAAATGTATATGACATAAATTGTGTATTTTAACGCGATCTACATTTTTTGTGCAGTAAAATTTTGTCTATCTCTTATGGTTTACCAGTTATGCAAAAGTCGTTCACAGTGAAGAATTCCCAGAAAATTCAAGATATACATTTTATTTGTCATGAAAGTATCTTGAATATATATTATTTTAATCAAAATCGTTAGAGCCATTTTTGAGACAATTAAAATTTTCGAAAAATGTTCCATGTAAAGGGTAATCTGGGGTGGGGGGATTTTCTTGAAAACCTTTGTGTCGTATCTCTGGAAGATACTGAACCTAAATACCAAGTTTGGTGTTTATCCAACTGTTCGTTTCTGAGTTATGCTGTTCACACACAGACACACACATACAGACATGTTTCCAAAAATACTTTTTTTGAATTCAGGAGGTCTCAAAACATGTATTTCCGGTGAAATCTTGGTATCGAATTTTTGGGTGGAATGCAATACTTCCCCTTCTTACTATACATAGTAGAGAAAGTAAAAAAGAATAGGAGAATATATGGGAGAGTAAGAGAAAAATGGTTTAGAAAAATAAAGCAATATGAATTTGTTATGACCCACCATGCATAAATAATCATGGTGTTAAAACGCATGATGAACTAAAGAAAGAAAGGGGGAAAAAAAATAGCAACTCAAAGTAATATATTAAAAATTGTAAGACATACATACATAGAAAAAAAAATGCTGTGAACTAATGATGCTGATAAATATTTTAAATTACTATAATATCCACATTAGATTTGAAATGAAGTTACTTCTGTCTGTGCGACAAAAGATTAGTGATCTAAGTTTAATCATCTGATAATGGCCTGCTGTATTAAGAGACTTCAAGAGAAGTTACAAAAAATATCAGTATAAATGATTATTTATTCACATATGCTAGAATTTAATAAATATGTAGTAACTACCTTTACAACTTAATTTTCACATTTCCTTTGATGTATTTCTTGTATTAATTACAATTACCATGTGAGAAAATTCTAATTGCCCTCTCTGTGATAGAAGAAGAAGAAGAGGAATATGATGAGTCCATGGCATCTCAGAAGAATGAGGTTCAAAATGTAATCAAATCTTTGGCTGCTAGACTGGAGGACCTGCAGACGTGTAGTGACCTGATCACAAAGCATGGTGCAGCTCTGCAACGCTCTCTCTCAGAATTAGAGTCATTAGATACTGCACAGGATGTCCCTAGCAAGCTCAAGTCTGTCAATGAAAGGGCTACTTTGTTCAGGATAACATCCAATGCCATGATCAATGTAAGTACAAGATCAAATATTGTCTAAAAATAAATAATATTTCTGGTTTTATCACAGTTCTTTAAATGTAGGTAGATACATTCCATGCTTTAAAACTTAAATCATTATTGAAAAAAAATTATTGGTTTCTCCAAAACATTCTTTCATTAGCAGAAATTAAACCTTTGACAGGCATGTTTAATTCATTTGCAAGTTTAGGCACATGGAGGACACATGTTATCCACTACTGCAATTTGTTTTTTGAGCTATATGTGAAGATTTTTTAAATTATCTGTATTGACGTATATTGTTTTTTAATCTGAAGATAACTAATGTCAAAATAATACCTTTAACTCCTTTACTCACAATGCCTACCATATGTTGTGGACAGATGGTTACTTGGACCTTGAAATGAGAGAGGGAGGGAGGGAGGGGGAGGGAGGGAGAGGGAGAGAAATTCTATTATGTTCAACATACACACAATAATACAGGTAGCTGAGGTCATTAAGACACAGACTCTGAACAGGCAATTCAAATCCACCAGGACCATCCTCTTAGACTGGGATTTTTTCCAGGGTTTCGTCAATCAGAACTGAGATAACCTAAGCTTAGGCCTGAAATTTTCTTCCCAAATTTCCTTTCCCAACTGTCATTTCATCTCATGTATCATCAGTGTCGTATGCAGTAGGAATAGGCATTAAACACTTGAAAAAAACAAAAAACCAATATATGCAGAAGTTATTGATTACTTTGTTATATTATTGACTTTATGAAATACTTCCATATGGTTCAGAGAATCACGTTATATTAATCTTACACCACTCTAAGGGCAAACAATGCAGTGCATAGGCATTCATTCTAATGGTATTATCTGTCCGTAAAGAATTGAAGTAGGTAAGGTGCTCTTCGTTGCTAATTTCAAAGAACCACTTCAACTATATATTCGAATCAGAAGTAGGTTAAACTTTTGGTTAATTTTCAGTGTTTAAAATTATTACAGATAGTGAGTTGTATGATTTTCTGAAAACAAATAAGCATAATATTTGGAGAATAATAAACAGGTAACAAATAAAACTTAATAAACAAATGGAAAATATTTCTGTATAATGAATTGTTTGCAGTAAAGCAATAGCTACTTGTGATAATGGTGCATGGTTGACAATGGTGATCCAGTCAGCAAAGTCAGTTAATAAAGGCGCACTTTCATAGACTCTTCTGTAACGCAAATGAGGGCTACTTCAACATTCAACTGAAAGGTGCAAAGAGACTGAATGACACCTGTTGTCCATGCGCCTAATATAGGATTATGAATTTGAAGTGTTCAGCATGTTATCTTTACGGATGAAGGTGTTACCAAATTATTAACAGTCCCTTCTGCTACAGACCATAAAGTTAATAACCTCTTTCCATTCTGTGAATAAAACTTGATATGTTACATGTTAATTACAAAGAAAGTTTGAAATAAGTAAAACTATGAAAGAAATTTTTCATCCATTAGCCCTTCATATGTTAATGAAGCATGTTTATTGAGATGGCCGACGCCTAATTTTTCATAACAGCTTGGTCAGTGAAGCCAAACTAAGTGCAGGTATTTTTAATTGCTTTCATATAAGGGAATGCCATAACTCAAAAACTGTAACGTTTCATTTGGTTATATAGTTGGATTCAGTTGCGTATTATATGTCAAACTATATCAGTTGCAGACGTTGAATGAAATTTAATACAAAGTTGAAATGAACCAGCTGAATAGGATCATTCTTTTACTATCAGCACTATTGAAGTGAGATGCCAATGTATTTGAGAGTAATTACTGTGTCAAAAGCATATTAATACTTGATGAAATTAAGTGATTACTGAATAAATGCATATGTTCCAGTGTTGAACATAACCCCTTCCCCCTTTATTACACCTTTAGTAAGAAGAGTATAGAGCCCTTTGTCTTCCAAGGTATTTTCCCCCTTCAGTTTGTTGAAGTATTGCATGTGCTTTTGCTATAATTTGTTGTAATTTTGTTTTTTTCATCAGACATGCTCCGAGTATTTGGACCTCGCACAGACACATGGACGCAAGTGGCAAAGGATGTTGCAGCATGAACGAGATCAACGGCTAAGATTAGAGGAGATGGTGGAACAGCTTGCTCGACAATTGGGAGGTTTAGAGCAGGCTGCTAAGGAGCACTCGATCCCAGTTAGAGAAAGAGGAAATAGTAAGAAGTTCAATATTGATGTCTCAGCCCCCCTCACCAAATAGATCACCCATTCTCTCTTCATGGGCAGCCATTTGAACCTCTTTAATCATTTTTGTTTTCTTTGTTTTCCTTCTAGCTTGTGAGGATACATTCTGAGTAGAAAATTAATTATGTTTTGTTAATCCCATTTATTTCTGCACACTATTTCTCTTTATGTTAAGACCCATAACTGAATATTTAAGGAATTTTGAATAGCTAATTAAAATATACAAATGAAGCTAAGGTTCTTCTCATTCAGTTTTGTCAATCTGTAGATGTAGAAATAGCATTAAAGAGAGGAGGTGCATCTTTGTTGGAATTCAGAGCTTTAATAATTCAGAATCCGCAATTGCTAATGGAAAAAACCATTTTTTTGGTAATGTACATTATGTACAAACTTGCAATTGTATAAATTCTTAAAAAATGTGTTAACCATTGCTTAGCATATGTTTTGGAATTATTATTATTATTATTATTATTATTATTATTATTGTTGTTGTTGTTATTATTATTATTATTATTATTATTATTATTATTATTATTATTATTATTATTATTATTATTATTATTATTATTATTATTATTTAATTTCACAAATGATTAAATATTGCATGATCTACTGAGTTGGTTCTAAATAGCCAATGTATAATTTACACTAGGGTTATTGTCCTGTTGCTTCAGAAATCATCATTGCCATCATCAACTGCAAGGATTAGACTTTTCAGTCTGTTCCGACTTCTACAAATTGCTCATTCCATCTTTTTAGTGGTCTTCCTGTGTTACTTCTCCCTTTTGGCTTAAAAATTATTCTGGTTATTCTTCCCTCAGACATTCTTAATGTATGATTTATTTCCATTTTTCTCTATATTGTTTAATAATTTCATTTATATATATATCAATTTTAATTCTCTCCTAATTTCTTCATTTCTAATGTGGTTTAGAGGTGTATTGTTTCAGAAATACATTATTATTATTATTATTATTATTATTATTATTATTATTATTTTAATAAGGGGAACTGTTGTGTTAAATTTGGAAAAATAGATAAATTATATCTAATATAAACAATATTCTAGTACATGTGGTTCATATTTACAAGATATGTAAAGCACATAAAACTTCATTCTTGTATTTTTAATAATTTCTGTGTTAGGATGAAAACCATTTGTAAAAATGACAGTTACAGAAAATGACCATCAAAGTAAAAATATCTGATGTGTTACATTCACAAGACTTTCTCTAAAGTCATTTATTTAGCTTTTAAACTGTTCTTATGAAAGCTTATTTCTCCATCTGCTTCATGCTAATTGAGACCTTTTGCAGAAATAGTTTTGCTGCACATTTCATTGTAGGTACATGGAAAGGGGGAGGAGAGGAAACTGAATCATAGTTAAATGTTTAAAAGCAAATGGCTATATGCTGGCCTTGAAATTTCATACTCCTTTCATGATATCATGAGAAACAACTAAATAGCAACATCACTTTAAAAAATGACAAAAGTATTGACAGATTCAAAACAATAATGACTGATGCCACAAAGAAAGTCCTTTGAAACAATTTGTGTGTCTTAAAAACATCTACATTTTTTGTGCATTACATTTTTGTCTGTCACTGAACGTTTACCAGTTATACAAAATTCCTTCCAAGTGAAGAGTCCTTCACGAAATATTCCCAGAAAATTTAAGATATATATTTTATTTGCCATGTAAATACTTTAAATATATGGTATTTTAATCAAAATTGTTAGAGCCATTTTTGAGAAAATAAAACATGTTGAAAATTTTTCCATATAAATCTTAATGTAAAATCTTGATGGAGTGCAAGACCTTCTCTGTTTACTACTAGGTACGGGTAGAGAAAGTAAAAATATGTATATAATTTTGAGTAGGTTGGGACACACTGACTTCACTTATATTTAATTTTTTATAAGGACATGTTTCGGAAGATTATGCTTCCATCTTCAACTGTAGTTCCACTGAGAGCACTGGAGACTAGGTCTTTTTTCCTTCTCCCTCAATAGTGCGAGCATCACAGAAGGCCAGAGAGAATAGTTTGCGAGAGAAAAAGAATTATAACTCTGTGGTGTACCTCGTAAGCACATAATGATGTTCGGCTGTTAAAGCCTATAAGAGAGCATGCAGAGTGATAATTGAGGTAGCATTGGGGCAGCAAGACTTTGCCAACTTGGTCTTGTCCAGCTCCGTGTAACCAAGTCGGAGCTGGACAGTCAACCATATTGCAAGATATTGTTTATTAATGAGGAGTATTAGCAATGTTATAAAACTGACTGTGGAGTAGTTGGTGTTATAATGTCAAAGTCACATGATATTGGTTTGCAAAGAAAAGTCCATGAGTATATTGTGGATTATGCAAGGATACAGCCAGTAAATCTTTGCACTGCACAGGAAGCATTATTGTAGGGCTGTGAGCTAAAATTGATAAGCAATGTTAAACGTGTCGGTGGTGTATATATGTCATATAGTCTTTGATGTGAATGTTGTTGAAGTTCTAAGCTAGCTTTCAGTTTTTTTAGTTTTTGCATATTTTTTTCCATTTTATTTATTAAAAAAATTTTTTTTATCTAGTAATTGTGTGATTACTAAGCTGCAGATTTTTAGGCACTAAAACAGTATAAATAGGCAAACAAAATAGTCATTCAAAATTATAAAACATGCATTTAAAAAAGCACTAACAATATTCTTACCTCATAAAATTACAACCATACTGTAGTATTTATACACTAGGTATGTCATTTTTATATGACAACATCCAGTAAGAACATCTGATTCATGAAATAAGTGGAGGTTGGAATATTTATGTATTTCTCCTTTGTTTCATGCTGGTCTTTCTTTGAGTTTCCTTAATATCAATATTGTTTGTTCCTGATTTGTTTGTATCTTCTTGTAAGTAATTATGAGGTTATGGACAAAGCAGTTCTTAGTTTCAGCTTTGTAATATTGTCAAATATTTTTGTACAAGTAAATTTGTTCTGGAATGTGAGAGGCCTTGTGGTATGTTGTTAGCATCACAGATTCTCACACTGATAACTTAATTTTTCAACTCTGTCTGACATATAACTCCAGGCTGATTACATTTATGGAGAAATGGTCAATACTAATGATTTGAAAATTTTTTTTCCCCAAAAGAGCCAATCTAACATCTTAACAATGTCCGCACCTTCTGTTCCAGTAATTACTGCTTTATTTAACTCAGATTCTTTCTAAACTACCCACTTTGATCACTGAGGTAATATCTTACAATGATGAAGTAGGAGTGACACAATACTTACACTTCAGTAAACCTCTACCATTCATATGAAAATTTTGTGTTAACTACAGAAGATGACAAAAATAAGTTGATTTTGGGTTGCAGAGGGTTAGTTGCATTTGTTGAGCAATGTCAAAGGAATAGTGGCAGGAACTGGAATAAGAACAAGATGACTGTGGTGCAGGAGGAGTATTATTTATTCTTTTTTAAAGCTTATCTCTTCTCTTTTTACTGTCTTATTATAAAATGACCTCTCCGTTATTACCTTCCTAAGTAGTCTCTTATGTCCTTTGTTTAATAAGAATAAAATATCAATACAAGTGAGCAATACAATTACTAATGTAAAAACAAAAAAATAGTATGTGTATAATACAGTTTGAAAGGGGTTTAAACAAGTATTACCGTGTATCATTTCCAACATTGTTTTGAGGCTAGAAACTAGTCCAAATAGCTCCAGGATCAGTCCAACATATGGTGCTAGAATCTGAAAATTTATATTTTTAACCTGAACCACTACCGTTTACTCTCCTGTAAAAATATGATTTGCAACTTAAGTGGTGGCTTCTTCAGCAGTCACATATAAATAAAAGCCATTTTATGTGTGTTCCAAATATCCTTCCAAACCATAGGACCAATTTCAACTAAACTTTCACACTTATTACTTATTAGCTTAGCAAAAATACTAAGGACATCCCTAGCTTATGGAGGAGGTAAGGTGTCAAAAGCTTAAAATGAAGCAGTATAAATTGGGCCACTTTTCTCCCAAACTATGGAATCAATTTTAACAAAACTTGGCTCAATTAAGGCTGGTTCACAACCAACGAGAACGGTAACCAGAACAAGAAAGTTGAAATACATGTATTCAAATGGGAATGTTTACAACCGACGGGAACACTTTCCGGGCCCCGGGAACGGGAAAGAAGAGTTGCCCAACTTTTAACTTTCTCGTTCTCGTTCCCAGGCACAGCATATTAGATCCCTATTGTGCATATTAGACTCTTCACTCTAGAGGTTATTCTAAGCAGCTGTGACATGAAACAGCCACTAGTGCTCTCTATAGTCGCAAGCTGGAAACATGAAACTGGAAGGAATTAGTAGTAAATAAGCTTCCTAAGCTCATCCCAACACCCGCATATCTAATTAGCGTTGGTTCCTCTGGTGAAGGGATCATTTGTAGTTTGTTTATATGCAACCTAAAACTGGCTATTACCTAAAAAACAATGGCAAAAGCTACAAAGAACAGCTAAAACCGGTGGAAATGAAAAAAGAACAATAAACAATTTTAACGTATGCCATTAAATAAAGGAATGAAGGTTTGGCATAAGTAGAGGGATCGGAAATGTAATGAATATACATTTAGATAATGTTTACTCTATCAAATTTTGACGTTGGTTTGGCTAAATTGGAAGTAGGTGAAAAAATGTCATTGGTCAGTTAAAAACAAATGAAATCCCAATGCGCAAAATCAACTTTCACTTTGTGTTCGATATGCATTCCCGTTCTCGTTACCGGGCTGTTGTGAATAAAAATTTCTTGCTTCCCATTCTTGTTTCCGTTCTGGTTACCGTTACCGGGTGGTTGTGAACCAGCCTTTATTGTCTGGTACTCCACACTTAAGTAGGGTGGGAACAGGGTTCAGAACATTAAGAATGAAGAAGGAAGTAAACATTGGTGTTAAATCCATTGGTTTTTAGGGATGCTGGTTACAGTTGCAGAGCTCAGATTTAAGTCTCTCCGCAAGAGGAGTGAAGAATATGCTAGAACCTTCTGGAATTTTGAATCAAGTTCATTATCAACGTATAAGAAATATACAAAGAGATTATCGATGTATAATAAATATATAAGGGGAGAAAATTGTGATCAGATAACATCAGAATTCAACTGCCCAACTGATATTTACGATCAATAACAGAAAATTTTTTCACTTGGTGGTTAGAGACTATATGCCAGGTTTAAAGTGATACTTTAGGAGATGGGGGAGTAAGGAACCTTTTTTTTTTTTAATTACTCTATTTATTTTGTGTCGCTTTACAGGGTCATATCACGACAGATCTGTTAGTGACTAACTCTTAGATCGAGGTGTGGCAGACAGCCTTCTAGGTCTCATCCCTGTAACCACCCGCTTTTTCGTGTCCACAGATAACCTAGTGCGTAACAACTGCATCTTCTGCTTCGTGCTGTGCAGATGGCATTAGGGTGCCATCCAGTCTAGCTGCCACTTTCATATAGAAAGGCGGATAGTTAGCCTTCTAGGTCTCATCTCTGTAACCATCCCCTTCGTGTCCACAGATAACCTAGTGCGTAGCAACTCCATCTTCTGCTTCGTGCTGTGCAGATGGCATTAGGGTGCCATGCAGTCTAACTTCCACTTTCATATAGAAAGGTGGATAGTTAGCCTTCTAGGTCTCATCCCTGTAACCATGTCATCTTACTTTGTCAGGTGTCCACAGAGACCCTAGTGCATAACAGCCGGATCTTCTGCTTCGTGCCGTGCAGATGGCATTAGGGTGCTGTCCAGTCTATCTACTTTCATTGCCTGTGGGTAAATGGCACAGCATTCACTATGACCAGTGTTTTTCATTTTTACTATTGTTTTAGACTTAAGGTGGAACTTTGGGTCATGATATTAAATATCCAATCTGGTATTTACCTTGGCGGCTGAGGGAAACCATGAAAAAAACCTCAGTCAGATTGGTTGGCCTGCAGGATTTTAACCGGGACCTCCCGAATGCAGGCCACAGATGTTACCACCTGAGTCATTCTGCTCGGTAAAGAATCTTTATATCTGCCAGTATCATATCTATTTATTGAAATATATCAAGGGATTTTGTTCCCGTAATGCAAAAATTGTGGGATCTAATGTATTATGTTATTAAATAATTACAGAAGCAAAGAGAAGACACAAAAGTTTAACATTTCATCTATCGAGCTTATGTCAAAATGATATTGAAAATATTGTTTCACTCCTAAAAATTGTTTATGTGCTAAACATCATTTCCAGAATTTGGTAGCTTGTCGTGGCAGAGTGGGAGGCTAATATGAGAAATGCAACATCTGTTGATATTTCATTCCCATTTTATGAATATCAGTGAAGTTTTGGTCCATTATTATGAATGGCATGGGAGCTCCATGACATTACAGTTCTAAGAGATAAAGGATAGAATTCAGCATAAAGGATCTTCTACATGATAGTACAATAATTTCATAAAGAGTATGGAGGGTAAAGTAAGTTAATAAAATCATTGAGATTTAAAAAGCTACCTGTTCAACATTGGGTATCGCAGCTAGTAATAAATGCATTGCATATTATGATTGCGGAAACAAAACAAGTAAAGATGTTAAGTATCCTTAACTGCATTTGAATATGCTGTAGTTTTACTGCAATGTGACATGATACGCTACTGAATTTTGTCAAAACCTTACTTAAAATACTGAAAATACACTGGAATTTTAAACCTTCAAGGAACTAGACTCCCTGAGGAAGCAGTAGCCGGTGTGATTGTCACTTTTAATTGGTGGTTATCCCTGGGGTCCTGTAGCAGCTTTCTTAGAGGTGAAGCAGGTTCACCTAGGTCATCACTTCTGCCAAGATATGAAAAGTGTAGTGTGGGTGGTTCAGTGTAAGCACTTCTATGCTTAGAATAAAAAGTGAAGGAAATCGTAAGGTAGGACAAGTATTCCTTTATTTGCATTGGGCCAGCCTAGGCATGTAACTTTGACCACGTACCTTGTGGAAACACATGATTGAGTTTCATCATGATTAAGTAGAGTAAATGTCATTGAGAGCAGTTTACATAATAAGAATGATTACGATTAATATTGAGTGGAAAAAAAAAATATTTGTTAGTGACGTTCTCAGTTGCCAGGATCACTTCAGCACTGCCGTTGGTGATGTATATGCGAGGGTTAGTGTAAATGTTATTTACAAAGGTTGAAGTCATGATACATTAAATCTATGCAAGTGTGTGCATGCGCGTGTGAGGGAGAGACCCAAAAACGAAATGTTGGTCAATTACCTACCTTGGTATTTAATACTTCTGTACTCCTTTTGAGTATTTTACACTATTTTTGACCATTATGCACCTCTTGTACTAATATCCAGGAAGATGTTTCATATATCAGTTGCCTTCAATTTAAATCTGTGTTCAATTGCTGAGTTATGATGTAGGTGAGTTGTATGTAGCCCTCTTGTGGTGGATCCAGAAACTTGCTGAAAAAAATCTGTCAGTAGAATTTCAAAATTGAAAACCCTGTCTTTGTTTTTACAAATGTAGACATACTCTCAAGTGGCCAATTCCTGTTACTCTTTTAATTGTTTTAGAATTATAGGAATGGGATTTATGTGATTTTAAGTCCAGAAATGAGCAGTCACTGCTGCTTTTTCTAATTGTGTATAGAAGTAGAAAACAATTGAACTAATTGTTTTCTAATTACCATACTACCATACACAACATGAAACAAACTTGGGAAATCATATAAATTAATTTCAGGATATTCGAGAAAGACACTGGACCATTTCATCTAAGAAGGAGAAAAATAAAAGGATCTTTAGATACTAATGGGTCCAGGTAAATATTTATTGTTAAAGCAGTGGTATAGTAGACATCTGTGCATTGCAGATAGCTTCATAGCAAGCTTCTTAAATGTAACAGGATGTATAAAGTAAATATTATTAGTGATGCTTTAAATCCATAAGGAAGATTACATTGAGTATAGTATAGCTCTGTAATACAAAGTCATCATAAAAGGATTTTCATTGAACAAGATTAGATAAATGTGCATAATAGTTACATAACTAAATCTGCTGTGTTATTTAACACAACCATCTTTACTTTTCGATATCATGCCTTGCAGATAAGAAGAGACTCATTGCTACAAACCAAGAATATTTTATCAAACACAATTCCTTCACAGTCAGCACAATAAATACTTCAATTTGTTTTTTTTTATTTGCAATATATTTTTTTATGCAATTCAAAATAGTTTTCCACATCTTCCAATGTGGCAACATTAAGATTTTCAAGAAAGGCCCCCCCCCAATCCTCAACTACATTTTACATGGAAAAAAATGTTTATTTTCTCAAAAATGGTTCTAATGTTTTTTTTATTAAAATACGATACATTTTAGATATTGGCATGAGCATTAAAATGTATACCTTGAATTTTCTGCAAATAGCCTGTGAACTCCTTTTTATTGCAAATGAATTTTGTATAACTTTTTTTTATAACTTCTAAATGGTAAGAGAGAGACATACAAAAAATGTATTTATGGCAAAAAGATTCTTTTGTGTCATTTACGATTTCTGAGAAATTCATTGTTATTGGCTAGAGTTTTCAAATACTTTATACATTTTTGAAGTGTCATGTTGTCATTCTTTTGTTTCTTGTGGTCATACAAAGAGTGAAGTTTCAAAGCTATAGTGATCCTCTGTTTAAAGATTTGACTGTTGCTGCAGCCTCCTGTATCCCTTTGTTTCATGTGTGGTGAAGCCATCTCTGCTGAAGTTTATCTCAATTAACATGAAATAGATAGAAGAATAAGCTTTTTTATTATTGTGCTACTCTAAAGGTTAACATGTGGCTTGCTTTTTCTCTTGGAAGTCTCTCAGGAATTGTTAACTCCACATATGTAGAGTGAAACAATTTCTTTGTTTTCATTGGCTAAAGTGACATGCTCATTGGTGTAATGTGAATTATCAGTGACATAATGTTTATTCTCCGAAGTTGCTTATGTTTTACCAATGTGCATTTCATCTGAGCCTATGAAAGCAACAAAAAATTGTTTCACTCCATGTGAAAATTAACAATACCTGAGAGGTTTGTGAAAAGCAAAGGCAAACTACATCTTAACCATTAGAGTAGCACAGTTGTAAGAATAGTTTATAGAAGAGTGGGTAGAGAAAGTCATGTTAATGTAACGATCTCTGTGAGATTCTAACAAATGTTTGTCTTATAAACTACCAAAAGAAGCTTGCTTCTCCGTATCTTCACACTTCTTTTCAAAAAGCTTTTTGTCATTCTGATATTCCCATTCCAAACATTCACCATCCCAATTTTTACTTTCCCTACTACGTATAGTAAGTAAGGGAAGTATTGTATTCCACCCAAAAATTCGATACCGAGATTTCGCCGGAAATATATGTTTTGAGGCCCCTTGAATCCAAAGAAAGCATTTTTGGAAACATGTCCGTGTGTGTGTATCTGTCTGTGAACAGCATAACTCAGAAACGAACACTCGGATAAACACCAAACTTGGTATTTAGGTTCAGTATCTTCCAGAGATGCGACACGAAGGTTTTTAAGAAAATCCCCCCACCCCAGATTAGCCTTTACATGGAACATTTTTCGGAAATTTTATTTTCTTAAAAAAGACTAATGATTTTGATTAAAATATCATATGTTTAAGATATTTTCATGACAGATGAAATGTATGTCTCGAATTTTCTGGGAATGTCTCTAAAAGTATTCTTCATTATGAACGACTTTTGCATAACTGGTAAACCATAAGAGATAGACAAACTTTTACTACACAAAAAAAATGTAGATCGCATTAAAATACACAATTTATATCATATACATTTTTTTTTGTTGAGTGAACCATTTTCGAGATATTGCTTGTTATTCCCTTAAATTTTCCAATACTTATACTTTTTCTCAAATGGGAATTCGTTATTCATTTTTTTTTTGTCCTGGTAATGCAAAGAGAATGGAATACTCCACATAGCAACCAGCTCTTAAAATATTTGACTATAGCTTAAAGCTTACCAATTCCCCTTGCATCTACAAGAAAATTAGCAATAAGATTAACATCTCGATATCTCTATTCATGAAGCATATGGAGAATAAGCGTTTGTAAAAATAGTTTGTACAAGAGTAGAGAAAGTCATGTGAGTGTAACACATCAGATTTTTTTTTTTTTTTTTTTAAAGTTTTCCTATCCAAACTAATTTTTTCTGTCAACCATTTCTTGAGCTAACACACATTCTTTGTATTCCTTCATCCAGAATTATAATTCTTAAAAAGAATTTTAACCTTCTTTATGTCACTTTCCCTTTATTCATTATTTTCAACCCTAGCTGCTGGAGCTCTAGGCACTCCCAAGAGCAATGTACAAAATTCTCTATGGAGCTTATCAATATTTCTGCATCCATCTTCTTACCCCCATGGGCCCAAATGACCTAGCTGTCGACGGGCCCTTGAACTCCACACCACCACCACACCACATCTTACCCCCACACTTTCATACCTTTCACATTTTAGCCTCAGCTATTACATACTCTTTCCAGCCAAATGTATGGAATTAGATAACTTTCAACTCTGTAACATTTATCGACAGATACTATAATAAGGTGGTGGTTCAAGGTAAAAGTGAAACATTTTTCTGATTCTTATAGATGGCTCTCATTCTTCTCCATCTGATGATGATGATGAAAATGAGTTTTATGATGCCCAGGATGAAGCATGCAGCCATCAAGATACAGAGTCCAACTTCATACTAAAAATTCCTTTAGGACATCGTAGAACGTCATCTGGTATGAGCATGGGATCTCAGGTAAAGTAGAAAAATATTTTCATTCAGTTACATTATTTTAGCATTTTCTTAATATCCACAGCACTATAATGAATTAATTTCCTGTGCCGCTTTAGGGAAATTAATGAATCTTTTCATGGAATGTGCACTTTTTTTCTAATTCAGTGTGCTTTAAGGGTGGAAACGGGTAAAAATGTGACCAAAAATGACAAAATTTTACATTTTGTGTTTTTGTACCAAAAGTGCATATATGCAAAGTTTTAAAGCACTACAGTGCCTGGAAGTTGCTCTAATTACATCATATTTAAAGGTCTGCGCTCCTTAAATGTCCCTGAGAAGGTATGACAGGTGATGAAATCACTGCATGAAGCAAAAATCTGCTTTTTGTGGGATTTTTTCCATGTAGGTTAGTTTCTGATTTGTCACTGAACCACCGTGATTGGTATAACAGTACCAGCAGCTCTGCTGGTAGATGTCGTGTAGCATAAAATTATATCTTGTTTCATTTACATGAGCCAGAAACAAGTGTAAATAATGTAAATAATACTGTGATGAAAGATTAGATTAGCAAGAATGTGGTGTACAAAAGAAAAATTTAAGGCAGTAACAGCTGGAGGATAATTGTGAACATATACCTGCTGTAAATAATGAAGACTTTAAATATATATTGGTGGACACCAGTTTTACTGTCCTCATTGGTGAATGACCTGAAGTGTAATGACCACAGTCAAAAGCATTTGTGCATAGGACTGGGCACTGAAAGGCTTGGCTTATGCCATAAATTAGAACTCATTTACAGTGCTTGTAATGAAAAGAAAAAAGAGTACAAATTACACATCTTAGCTGGACAATTCTAGGAAGGTCTGTAAGTCATATCTGGTTAGCTGCACGCAAACTTTTAAACTCATTTTTCTTCACTTTAATTTTTGTTACACCTTTATTCATTCAAAACAAATTACATCCACAAATAAGGTGTTAGAGGGCTGAAATGTTTACTGCACATTCTATAAAGCATAACAAAAAAAACTGACACATGGAATTTAGGATTAACTTAGTACTTTCTGAGATAAAAAATAAAATGTATGTAGTGATTGCAACAATTTTGAAATTTTTGCTATGCAGATCATAATTTCTTTTTTAATTTCTCTTACAGTTAAGATATTACAAAACTCATGCATCAAGTTTCTAAATGAGTTTCTGCTTTTGTAAAAAAAAATTCCATCTTTTTTTAAAAACTGTGTGGAGTGAATTTCATTTTGAAATTAGCAAATTTTTTGAAAGAAAATTTTCAATAATTCAAAAACTAATTGACATACAAATATGAAACTCTGCTAAACAGTTCCACATAACACCCCAAATATGTGTACAAAAAATTAAGTATGTAGCTTTAAAATTGTGCAAAATAGAAATTTCACCCATCATCCCCCTTAAGGATAAGTTGAAATGAAAAATTCTGGTGTGATCATGTAATTTCTCTACCCATTACAGATTCACATAATCCCTTGTGAATTATGGTTAATTTAATTTGAGTTTTTATTTATGGATGCTCTTTAACTGCTGTGGTCCTTAGCGTACCATTCTATATTGGGCGTGAAAGACCAGCAATTTGGCTCACAGGCCTCTTTATCAGGCTTGAGGTTCTTTTATGTGCCGTAAATCTATGATATGGGACCACCGGCTTTACTTCCCTTCTGAAGGAAGCCATGCTAAGGATTTTTACACCCAAAAAATCCATCGCCCTTCGCCGGGTTTGAACCCGTAACCTCGGGAACTAGAACACATGGTAACCACTACACCACGGAGGAAGACAATGTGTATTATAGTGTTTATACAGAAAGACATCCCACTATTTTCATTGTGTTACAAAAAAATGTTTGCTTGGAAATGATCTTTAATTAAACAGTATGGACTTAGTTGCATGGGCAGTATGAAGCATAAAACAAGTATTTATATTGCAAGTCAGTTTTTGTTACTAATAAACCCTTGCAGGAGAAAAAGATCACATACTATCAAAGATGCTGTTAAATGTTTAACCTGAATTACTTAAAAAAAGACAACAATGAGTATACAAAATGGCTAATATTACATATGAAAACTGTTTGTTATAAGCAGGGTTAGAATTTTTAGGTGCGCACCTTTTTTCTTACGGTAAGTTAAAGCTGCGCGGAAGGATGTCACAGTGTGAAATTTTGTTTCTAGTTGCGAAAAGAGGTATTTTTTTGCACCTTTATCCCTTTTTTGGACCTTTACCCCTTTTTGGCACCTTTATCCCATTTTCGCCCAACCATGTCCATAATCCCCTTTTTCCCCTTTTCTCTTTTAAGTTTCATTCCAATTTATTCTTTAACTTTCAATTAATGTCTCCTCAGCTTGCGAATAGTAAGCCTACCTCTTTCAGTAAACGCCGCGCGGGAATTGAAAGCACACCCGCAACAATGGAAAATAATTATGTGTTTGACAAAAACCTCTTTCTCTCACTTTACTGCTATAAAGTAGCCTGCAATAATGCAATTGACAATGAGTGATTCTATCCCACCAGAATCAGTAGCCTGCTGTTTGTGAATGTGAGTTTGTTACTGTGAGAGACCTCATTTGTTTGCGTGGAGGCGAAGGCTGGGCACGCAGAGACGACAGTAACCTCACCCATGCAGTTCTGAGAATTATTAAGACTGGGTTCTGCTTGAAACTACTAGAAGTCGCTGAGACTGAAGTTCCAGCATGAATGAGAACATTCTGGTAATTGTTGCGGTGTTATAAGAGAATGTGGACAGCGAATGGGCACAAGAGTGAGTTGTGTGACAGTCGCATTGTGTTTAGCAAGTGAACTAGTGTTAGCTCTATGTTACATTACCAAACGAGTGTACTAGTACTAGATTTTACCATGCCAAAGGTGTCCAGTGCTCAATTTATTGTTCTGGCTGAGGAATTCAAACAAGATTTCATAGACACTGATGGAACTGTTATGCTATGACTATTTGTGATTCAGGAATTTTGTTAAATGAAAAACACCAGTGAGATCGCATCAAACAACAATTTCCAGCTGTAAGCATCAAATGAACAAGACTCTTCAAGCAAACAAATCACGGCAACCTCTATTACGAAATGTGTTTCAACAGAGTTCTTCAAAAAGCCAAAATTTGAAGGAATTAAACATTAATTTATGTGCAGCTCTTAACAAGCAGGAATTTCACTGAATAAAGTGAACCATCCAGCCTTCAAGGGATTTCTTGAAAAATACACAAAGATGTCAATGCCCGATGAGAGTACTTTAAGAAACAACTACATGGAGCTTGTTTACCAAGAAACCATAAAAAGAATCAAGGAGAAAGTGTCTGATTGCTATGTGGGAGTCATTGTGTATGAAACCATAGATTCAATGGAATGATATGTTTTGAACATTTTAGTTTTTCCCTTAGTAGGGGATAAAGTTAAGCCCAAGTTGTTAAAAATGTACGAGCTGCAGAAAGCCAATGCCAGTACAGTAATGCAATCCATTATGGACTTCTACCAAAAACTCTGGCCTACTGGTATTGAGTTTGAAAAACTTCTTCTTGTGGTTACGGACCAGGCTCCATACATGGTTTCAGCTGTTAACCAGTTGAAACCTTATTTCCTAACTTGAAGCATGTGACATGCTTGGCTCATGTCCTTCAGAGAGTTTGTGAATCCATAAGGAACGAATACGACATCACAAATCAATTCATCTCTGCCCTGAAGAAGATTCTACTGAAAGCTTCGAGCCGTGTTGTTTACTACAGGGAAATCACTGGCCTGCCCCTTCCAAATTTCCCGGTCATTACACGCTGGGGATCTTGGATTGAGTGTGCTCTATGTTGTGTGAGAATTTTGACAAAATTAAAGAGTTTGTGCTTTCTTTGGATCCATCCGATGCAGGCGCAATTTTCAAGGCACAGCAACTTCTGTTACCGGAGAAAATACATAATTTTCAGACAGAACCATGTTGTGTCCATAGTTACAAGTACTTGCCTACAGCTATTAAAACGATTGGAAGAACAAGGTCTGGAAAAGGAAAAAGAATGGGATATTTTTTACTTTCGTGAGGTAACAGATGGCTTTGCCAAAGACAAACTTGAATATAGTCTTCAGAAGAATCCAACATTGAGGAGTTCGCTACATCTGTAGAGTTGCCATTCCGAGTGAATACAAGGTTTGCCCCACTGGTTTCTGTGGATGTTGAAAGAAGCTTTAGCATCTACAAAGACATTCTATCTCCTAATAGAAACAGACTTACTTTTAAAAATGTGGAGATGCTTAATGTCTTGAAGTACAACAGCTTCATGTTTTCCTTCTTTTGATGAGTGATAATTTGATGTACTTGTTCGTAGTTCAATAAATTAGAATAGAGGAAAGAGAAATTGTTGAATTAGTTAAGGGAATGCACAAATGAAATTAACCCAAAATCTCAAAAAATCTAAAAAAAAAAAAAAAAATTATGTTCCCAAAAAATTCTCCATTGCTTGTATTTTTAGAATCCACTTTTAACTTCATTTTAAGTTGTTTCTTATTTTCAGCATTTCTGCATATTCAAAATGTTCCACACGATGTAGTTTTCATCCATTCATATTGACATTTATTATGCTTATTCCAGAAACCCAAATAAATAGAACTGTCATATAATTTTTGTGTGTAATGAATAGTTTTTGCACTACTAGTTTTTGAAGATAACAATGTATAAAAAAACGAAAAAAAAATGCAAATTCAAATCTGCAAAACTTTTTTTCTCTTAAACTAAGAATAGTAGAAAAAAATTATATGACGGATTTGTAGTTCCTTGACATAGAAGCAACATAAGATTTCTTTTTTTTTTTTTTTTTTTGTTAAATGCATCATGTGTTGCATTTTGCAGATACCCATAATTTTATATTTTGAAAATTAATAACTGAAAACTAATTAAGATTTTGGATTGAAATTCACAAAACAATTATATCTAAAGAAGACTGACATGTGGTTAACATTTCAGCCCAATTGAATGGATAGTTTAGAAAATAGCAATTTCAGTTGTGCATCCCCTTAAATAAACCAGCAACTTATTGTCCCTTTTTTCACCTTATTTGAGCACCTTTTCCCTTCCTTTTTTCATCTGAAATTTGCACCTAAAAATGCTAACGCAGGTTATAAGTTATATATTAAGTATGGTTCACAATAACTAAGAATGGAAACAAGAACAACAAAATTAAAATACCTGTATTATATGAGGGCGATACTGAAAATTTTTAGAAAATCAAACAAGGATTAGTTTTGAAAAATTTAAATGATTTTATTGTTTTTCAAAATATTCCCCTTTAACATCAATGAATTTTTACATTCATTGAAACCAGTCCTTAAAGCAATGATGCCACTCTTCCTGAAGCACTTCAGAAAACAGGTTTTTATAATGTTTCACTGCTTCACCTGATGAGGAAAGAGTGATTCCATGCATTTTATTTTTAATTTTTGGAAAGAGAAAGAAATCACAGGTGCTAGGTCAGGGCTGTATGGTGGTGCTGACCTTTAGGACAACCGGACAGTCATTGTTAGTTTTGTTGTCATGATGTAACATTATTTTTCCTTTTGGGCATTTTTCACAAACATTTTAAAAAATTTGCGATAAACGGGCATTTGTGTACCAATCAGCAGTAATGATACGTCTGTTTTTGATTGAGTTTTATTTATGGACGCTCTGTAACTACTATGGTTCTTAGCGTCCCATTCCATATTGGGTGTGAAAGATCAGTAATTTTGCTCAGAGGCCTCTTTATCAGGCTTGAGGTTCTTTTACGTGCTGTAAATCTATGACACGGGACCACCGGCTTTACTTCCCTTCCGAAGGAAGCCATGCTAAGGATTTTTACGCCCGAAAAAATCCATCGCCCTCCGCCGGGTTTGAACCCGTGACCTTGGGAACTAGCACGGTACCACTAGTCCACGGAGGACGACAAGATACGTCTGTCTTCTACTGCTATAGTAGCAATATGGCCCATTTTAGAAAAAAGAACTATCAACCATTTTCTTACCAGCACTGCGAATTCATCAGACTTTTATAGGCTTGGGTTCTGTTCGAAAGACCCATTGAGCTGATTGGCTTTTCTTTTCAGGATCATAACAATAAATCCAAGATTCATCACTAGTAATGATATTCCAAACCAAATTTGAAGTGCTACCTTGGAATTTTTCCAGAGTTTTTCAGCACCAATCAATGTGCTGTTGTTTCTGATTGAGAGTCAGTTTATGTGGAATCCATTGACAAGCTTTTCTCACGTCTAACTGTTGATGTAACATGTTTTGGATTTGACTCATATCAATACCCAATGTCGCCTGGTTAATTTCATAAGATGCCCATCGATGTTCTTCAAGCATTGCTCAAACAGTGGCAATATTTTCATCAGTAACTGCAGTTTTTGGGCATCCTTCACGAAATTCATCACTAAGAAAAAACCGATCTCTTTAGAATTCGCTGTACCAATTATAAATAGTTGTTTAGATGGGGCTTCTTTGCCAAATGCATTTCTAAGCTAATCTTCAATTGTTTAGACATTAATGATAATTTAAGATCATAAAAAATTATACCCCGGAAATGTTCTATAGTCAAATTCATTTTTGGGTGAACTTAAAATTTTAAAATGATGATAATTAACAAACTATTAGAGCAAATCGAACAAACTCCACGGCAATCAACTTGCAAAACATTAGAAAGTAGCTGTTAAATATAAACACATTTAATTTGATTTTAGAAACATGGCATTCTAAAAATTTTGAGTATTACCCTTGTAATGTGAATGTTCACAATTAATAGGAGGATTTCCCAGGGATGGGAAAGGAAACTTGGTCAAATTTTAACTTTCTCATTTCTGTGGATGGCATGTAGATCCATATTATCCATATTAAGGCTCGTTACTGTAGAAATTATTCATGATGAGCATGACATGAAGCAGCCACAAGCTGGGAAGATAAACTGGAAGCAAATTTGCATCCTCACTTCTTCAGGTTCATTGGAGAGTTGGTTCTTCTAGCCCAAGTGTCACTTGTTTGTTTATATGCAAATCAAAACTGGCTGTTACCTCAAAAAAACTACAAAGAACACCAAAGCTGTTAGAAATTAATGGAGAGCAATAAAGAACAACAAATAATGTTAATGTACATTATTAAGAAGGAATGACACTTGGCATCACCAAATGAAATGGAAATAATAATGTACCTGGGTTAAGAAAATGTTTACTCTATGAATTTTGACATTGGCTAATCTGCCCTAATTATTGGTTGGCTGCAAGGAAATGGTGTCTCAATGTGCAAAGTTAAGTTTCCACTTTGCTATCTATGTGCATTTCCATTGTTGCTCCGGTGTATTGTGAACCAAAATGTTTTATGCTGTTTTGTTTTTTGTTTTGGTTTCCGTTCCAGGGTTATTGTGAACCAGCCTGTACAATGCTCTTTACATTATTTCTGTAGTAAGTTTGTCAGCTTCCCAGTTATACAAAATTAAATCACAATGAGGATGACTTCACAGGATATTCCCAAAAAATTCAAGATATACATTTTGTTCATAGAATGGCTTTATTGTCAAAATTTGAGAGAGAGAGGGAGAGGGAGGGTGAGAGAGATAGGGAAAGAGGGAGGGGGAGAGAGAGAGAACCCCCACAAGTGAATAGTTGGAATGAATATCAGATGTCATATTTAAATTCAAGTATGCAAAGGAAAGATTTTCCTATGACCCAAAGAACCTTTATATAGAATTTTTTTATTATTTTTAATTTTCTCAAAATGGCTCTAATAATTTGATAGAATGTATGTCTGAAATCTACCATTGAAAATAAAACAATATTTTGATTTCTTTTTCCATGAATAGCCAGTGAAGTACTCTTCTTATTGAATTTTATACAACTTGGAAATCATGAGAGATGGATACACTACAGAAAAAATAATTAAAATTAAACTTGTTAATACTAAAATTCAATATTCATGCAATTGCTATTAATAAAGCAGAAAAAATGTAGAGTTCCTTAAATGCATACTTTATATTTCCAAAATATTAATGTTTTGTTTTGACAGAGCATGCTTGAAATACGGGCAGTTCGGTTTTATTCTTGTGCATGAGATTGTTACTATAACTCACAATATAGAGTAGAATGTTGTTTCCATTGTATTTAAGTTCTACAGTACTTAATTTGAATTAATATCTACGCAAACAATTATGTGTAACATAACATGGTTAGAAGAATCACATTTTAAATGAAAGTATAATATATAAAGGACATAGATGAATTTGTAATGGTAGAGAATGATGATGATTTCACTTAGAGGCCTGCACGTAGCCTCATAAAGCCCTTTGTGCCTCATATTCTAGGCATTACTCAAATTCGATGATCCGTATGAAACGGACCACATCCTTGATATCTATCCCTCTTATCTCAGATTCTAAAAAGGAGGATCCTAAGGATACATACCTATGCATAGCAAAACCTTTGCCTTCACATATGTGCTGTGAGGTCTCAAAATCCTTTGCACATTTCCGACAAGGTCTTGTGTAAGACCCGTTATGCATAAATGTCTGTGCAGTGTGTTAGCCCACAACTCCTCTGAGCTCAGATTTGGAGAAACTTGCTCACTTTCTGGTCAGGGCCTAATATCAAAGCATGGGCCTGCCTAGCAGTGGTTTACTTACTTCAAATTCAAGATGAGCCTTCACCATAAGCTGGGTTATATCATACTTGACAGTTCTAGTTGACACGCTCCAGAAGGGCTGGAGGCCAACAAAATTGAGCCCTGATCCCCTCTTTGCAAGAGTGTTTGCCATCTTGTTTTCTGTAATACCAGCATGCCCAGGAACCCAAAGAAATGTAACCAGACAGCTGGTACAGGATCTATCCAACTTCCTCTGGCATTGCCACACCAATCTGGAGTAGTTTTAGCTGCCCTAAGGGCATTCAAAGCTGCCATACTATCAAGCAGATATACACATCTGCTCATCGACATGGCATAGTGTAAATATGCATGGCACAGGCTAAGATTGCATAGACCTCAGCCTGAAAAACTAACAACTCAACCAAGGGGAAAGACAAGCCTGGTTCTAGGGCCCCAGCCCCTGTCCTGCCTCCAAGGTGGGAACCATCCATAGACAACATCCTGAAATCCCCTATCATCAGGGTTATAGGACTCCTGTAATCCAGAAAGGATTAGTGAATGCCTTTTATGGGTTAGTTTAAAACACCACCCCACTACAGTCCAGAGGTGGTGTGCACTTATTCTGGCTACCTCCTATGCAAACAAGTGCAAAGGGGGAAGGTCCAAGACCTGTAAGGTGGAGTCATTCGCACTGCTCTTGTTATCATACATGCCAATCTTTGCAGTGAATGCAGCTTGGCAGCGACTACCTTCACAAGAGAAGCAGGCATCAAACCAGTGCCGCAAAAGTTATGTAACTGAGGTGTATAGCCATTTGACCACTTTAGGTCTCAGGCCCCACCTCAGTCCTATAGATCTTCAGCAAGCCCACGTGGTATTGTAGTCCTTCTTAACTTTATAATCAACATGCTTTTTCCAGCTCTGCCCAGCATCCAGAATCACCCCTAGATGCTTGATCACTCTGGAAAGCTTCAACTTCTTCCCAAACAAGTGGGGCTCTACCAAACCTGGCAGCCTGCTCTCCTCCTCCTCCTCCTCCTCCTCCTCCTCCTCCTCCTCCTCCTCCTCCTCCTCCTCCTCCTCCTCCTCCTTGTGAAGATCATTATTTCAGTCTTGTCTAGATTAACAGAAGTCCATTTCTCTACATCATTCCTATAGAGCATGTAGGGAGCCTGTATGAGCTCCAAAACAGTACTCGGGAGTTCTCCACTTGCTACAAGGCATATGTCATCAGATAACCTTGAGCATGAATTCCTTCCCTGTTGAATCTGTCACCTACCACCAGACATCACAGGTTAGGGGACAAAACCCCCCTTGTGGGCAGTCCCGGGGCACTGTTGCCCTTACGGACTCACTCCAGGATCGCCACTGCCTGATGGCCTTCCAAGAAGTCCATAATCCAGTCTAACTACTGGACCGACTCCCCTGCTCTCCAGACATTTCTGAAGTCATATCATTAAAGGTACCTTCAATGTCCAGAAAAACTGCCTTGGTGAGTACTCCAAGGTCCAGCGCCCTCTCCAGCCTCATCACAAGCTGATGGAGCGCCATTTCATGAATTTACCTAGCCAATAGCCATACTGATGAGGTTATATGGGTCTGTCAACCAGTACCTCAAATATCTATGTACCAGTCTTTCCAGAGCCTTCAACAAAAAGGATACGACGAAAATCCCAAGGCCAATGATGGGATTGTCTACCTGGCTTAGATATGAACACTACTTTGACCTGCCTCCAGAACATTCTCACGATCCTCACGAGGTGGGGTGAAATACACTCTCGCCTCCTGCAGAAGAGCCGGGAAGACCCCATCCTCACCCGCACTTTTATAGGGTTCAAAAGAAAAAAGCAACCCATATAACTTTTTTAAAGGTCACAACCTCGGAGGCCACTTGCGAAGGCCTACGTGCCTTAACCAAGTTTGGTTCTTATTCTGTAATGCTGGTCTCTGGAAAATGGGTCTCGAGCAACAGCCTCAAGGTCTTCCCCTCCGACTGCATCACAGCACCCGAGGGGTCAACCTTGAGACCAATTTCTGCAAACGAATAATGCTCGACCATTCATATTTTATCACAGAAGAGTCTCCAGGATTCTTGAAGGAATGAGTAGAGACAGTTGTATAAGTGTTGCAATTTAATTCTTACTTTCTGCACCACTTACTTGTGGTAGGTGGAGTATTTCACTCCGTTCAAAAGTTTGATTTCACTTAAGTTCACACTTTAAGGTCCTATGAACAAAAACAAATACTTTTTTAGAAGAAAGGTCTCTGAATAAATAAGAGAGAATGAGAGCATTCTAAAATGAAAAATCACTAAACTTCATATTTATGTTCATCATCTTCACAGGATGCAAGATGAAGATTTTCAGAAGTTCTCTCCTCTCCAAACAATCCTTACATGGAGAAAAAGAAAAATTTATATATTTTCTTAAAAATAGCTTAAATGATTTTGACTAAAATATCATATGATTGAAATATTGGAATCTTGAGTAAAATGTATATATGAATATTTTGTAAATGATATCTGAAATCCTATTGATTTTATATTGAATTTTCTATAATTGGAAAACTGTAAGATACAAAACCTATTTTAAGAAACATGCAAATTTTGTTAAACAGTTTCATTATGTTAAGCCACTTGTACACGATCACATTTTTGTCAAATTCAATACTTTAAAAGACTTTTCAAGAGTTTTCACAACTTCACAACTTTTCTTGTCAAATTGCTTCCAATACGTTAAAGATTAAAAACAGAAGCGTTATTAACAGTGAAGTATTCATCATGATTTAGATGACTAGTCGCTGACGATGAGGACGAATGCCCTCGAAAACGTTTCCTGTTTCATGTAACTTGAATTAGTGAAGGTGAGTGTAAAAAAGTGTGACTCAATCTAAATCATGCTTCCAATACTTTTAAAGTCTTTGAAAGTCTTGAAAGCAAATAAGGACATGCTCTAAACGGTCAAAGATTTCACAATGATTTGATAGCTTTGGCCAGTGAAATGCGAGTATTCACAGTGCATCACGAAATCTGCAACATGGCTGAAAGCTTTCTGTTAAGCTGTGGCTGAAAGCGAGAAGTAAACAAAAATGGCTACACGGTCAAGGTATGTCGTATGCGAACTGATTAGGTTATACATAAGCAGCCATGTCTGTAAACATCAAGAGATCTGTGGATTATCACAAGATGGAGCAGATGAAGGTGATTATGAAGTAATAATTGTCAGACAGTTTTTCGAACCAAGTATACATTGTTATATAGTGTGCATTGTATTCCACACTTGTAATGTGATTTCATTGGAAATGAAAGTGCTACGTAATTTTATTTATTTATTTGTGCTAGCAATCTTCCTTAGAATATGGCTATACATCAGCCCAAGCTGTTATCTTGCCATATTCTACCCATATTTCTTTCTTTAATTATAACATAACCATAATAATAATAATAATAATAATAATAATAATAATAATAATAATAATAATAATAATAATAATAATAATAATAATAATAATAATAATAATAATAATAATAATAATAATAATAATAATATAGTAGTAGTAGTAGCAGTAATACCAAAATTATAATCTAATAATACTAATATTATAATAATGATAATATAATTGCATAAATTAACATCACATGATAAAACTAATTCACATTTCTTTTTATTGTCCATAACCATTTCTTTTTTACTTTGGACAGGTACTCTCCTACCTTTTTACTATCCTTGTTAAAAATCTTGCTTAAGGCTACTTTCCTATCCAGTTTTAACCATTTCCCATTTATAGCTTGCTTTCTCCAATGCTGTATACCTTGACAATCAAAAACAATATGTTCTAAATCTTCTCTTTCCCCACATATTGGACACTGGTTCTGTGGGAACCCATTTCTTATTCCTATTAGTCTCCATACACCTGCTTGTACCCAGGCTATACTTTCTCTTTGTTCCTTATTTGAGTTTTCCACATACTGTTCTCTAGCCCATACATTTTTTATTAATATATATGATTCCAAGGAACTTTTCTTCCCAATGTTACTAAATAAATTTTGTATCTCTATATCTTCAAACCTCTGCCTGGCTTCTTTCCAAAAACCCTTAACATTATTTTCCCTCCTTCTCCAAATTTCTCTCAGACCACTATTTTCCAAATTAGTTTGTATACTATAACTCCACCCATTTTTCTTTAAGCTCCTTTCTTGAAATTCCAAACACTGCTTCAACAAGTTCTTCTCTTCTAAATTTAATAGTCTGTACCAATATTTAAGATCTCACTCCATTATTACCCCTTTTCGTCCCACTCTCTCCATTTCAATTAGAGCAAATTCCTTTTCTGTGGATTTGGCAGGCCTAAAACTTCCCTACAAAAACTCCTGTGTACCATATCTATCTCTTCCCAGCCTCCTCCTACTCCCCATATTTCACATATAACATTTTTGCTTCAATTACTGTGTTATATATTTTCTCTAGCCATTTAACATTTTATCTGGTATTCTATATTTGCACCCTCTAATCGCTGACATTGCCCCTTTCCCCTTCGCCAGTACCAGTTTCTTCTGTTTCTCCCATTTTCCACCCCCATCCATTTTAATCCCTAAGTATATACAATCTCTGACCACTTTATATTTCTCCTCTCTATTCCACTTTTCATACTTGCCCAGTTTGGCACCTTTCTTAAACACTATAATTTGAGTCTTCTCTTGGTTTACTTTCAGATTCCATTCATCACAGTATTTATTCATTTGCTGTAGGGACTGCTTCAGACCAATCATTGAAACAGATCCTATCACTAAATCATCAGCGAATAATAACCCAGGAATTGATACCTTATTTATCACATTATTATTTCTTCCTATCTCAGTGAGGATATCATCAATATACAGATTAAATAACACTGGACTTAGCTTACATCCTTGTCGTAACCCCCTTCCTTTGGTTTACTTCTTTTGTCACCAATCCTACTCCTACTTTCACACAAAATGTGTTCTCCTTGTATAGAGCTTTAAATAAATTCACCATCTGTTGACTTACTCCCTTCCTCAAGCGTTTGTGCCACAACAAATTTAAATCAATGCGGTCTACGCTTTTTCCAAATCAACAAATGCTTTGTACAATTTTCCCCTTTTTTCTTTTAAATACTTATCTACCAGAGTTTTAATTATGAATAAGTTATCTACCATTCTTCTCCTCTTAACCCTAGAGAGGTGGCTCGGGGTATTTTCTGACCCCAGTCAGTTTTATTTGCAAGTTATATATAATGATTTCGTGTACCTGAATCCTGCCTTTCCCTTACCTTTCGCTGCATTCCTTAGCTTTTGTTAGAGGTCAATAGCATTGAAATACAGGTCATACATTCCTAGAATATAGGCTATTTGTGTTCTTTGGCTGAAATGAGGGCAGGAAATACTCCATGCCACCTCTCCCGTTGCCAGTTGTGTGTCTCGTCTGCATATTGTTTCTGTAGTTACAGTGTGTTTTCAGCTGAACCTTCGAGAAGTTGTTATAATATTTACGTATTTTTAGTCTTAAACGTAGTGCTGTTTTTATATCAATATGTGTTATGAGGAACATCAGGCAAGGTTATTAGCCTTAATAAGGGAAGTGGAAGAAGAGGAAGCATTAGGTGGTGAAGGCAGCGAAACCAAAGATGAACTTGAAATACTGAGTTCAAATAGTGAAAGTGAGCAAAGAGCAGAAGAGGATCGAGTTACGGCATAGAAAATGGTTCAGCCTCCCAAAAATTAACGTACTCGCTCCCACAAGATAGTGACTCACTTACCAGGTGTAAAATCTGCAGCTAAAAATGCAAAATCTCCTATAGAATTATTGATTGAGAAAATACGGCGTTTTATAAATGGAGCACAACCAGAAAATCAAGAACAGGAATTGCCCGTGAAGAAAAAATGAGGTGTAATGCGTGTCCGAGAATGCAGACAGAAAGACAAACTTTCGTGTGTAAAATGCAAGCAGCAGGTGTGCAAAGACCATACTGTAGTCATGTGTAGGAGCTGTGTGTGAATTATAATATGAGCATCAACATATGTTCTTACTGTCGAGATGAAAAAAGCAACGCTTTAACTGTGATACTTTATGATTATGAGTGAAGTGAACATTTAAATATATTTTTTGTGCTGCGCATCAGTCCAAATTGCAAGGAACTGTCAATTCAAAGTTTTTGTTTTATTTTTTTATAGTATATTTCTACAACCAACAGTTATTTTAATACATAATGTATTACTCGGTATATGTAAGCAATAATTAATTATTGGGCTCATCAACACTCCCCTTGCCTTTGTATATAGGATGAATTATTGCTTTCCTCCAATGCTCCGGTACGTACCCCTTGGTTTTTATTACATTAAACAAATCTGTAAACAACTTTACTCTAGTCTCATCACTACACCATTCTTTGATAAACTCAGGAGGAATTCCATCAACACCTGTGGCCTTATTTTTCATTGCCTTCACTTGTTTCACTACGTCCTCATCTCTTACTTCACTATCTAATATATCTATGTATCCCACTCCAAAATCCGCCACTGGTTTCATCTTAATAAAACCCTCCTCCTCAAATAACATTTTAAAATACTCCATCCAATCCTCTGAAGTGATATTTGGTTTAACTAACCATTTATTATACGTGGATTTTAACGCTCTCCACACCTTGCTGGCACTGTTCTCCCTTAAAACTTTAATCAGATTACTCTGTTCTTTATTTCTCCATTCTTGTTTCTTTTCTTTTAATAGTGCATTATATAAATTCCTACTCTTTAGGTATTCCTTATCTTCCTCATCCCCTCTCTTTTTCCATCTTACTAATGCCTGTTTCACCACGTATTTGTTATTTTGCATTCATCATACCACCCTATTTCCTTTATTACCCTGCCCCTCCCCCTTCTCATACCATCCCCTGCTCTTTGCATTAACATATTAAAAATATTGGTTACATTCTCTATTTCTGGTTCCGTATCATAAAACTCATTCCCTGTTGACATATTTGACCATGCTTAGAATCTAATGTTTGTTTAAATTCTACCCTCTGTTCCTCCCTCCATTTAAATTCAATATATTGCTTAGTATTCTTTCCCCATTCCTGTCTTAACTTCCCTTACTTCCTCTGATCGCCTTTGAGTCTCCACTACCAGCGCGAAGTGGGAACTATTAGATACAAAATTTAGTACCTTAAGGTTTCTTATTGTATACGCCTTGCTGATTGTCCATAATATATAATCAATGTAACTTTGCCCGTTCATATTAACAAAAGTAAACTCTCCCTGCAAATCATCTCCATATTTACCGTTCAATATATCTAAAGTGTTCACTTCACAAAATTCGATAAAACCATCACTTGACTTATCAATACACTTGTCTTTACTTCGCCTGAACTGCTCCCTTCTAGAAGTGTTTCATTTCCAACAAACATATCACACTCTATATTCACATCCCCTTCACCTATTCTGATATTAAAATCCCCCATTATTATTACTTCCGTATTCCTGTACTTCTCTCTTAACCTATTTATATCTCTCTCTAGCGCCTTCAACAATTCAGGATTATGGTATTGTAAAGGAGCGGGTGCATTGTACACTACACCTAAACATATGGTTTTCTCATTTATCAGTTTATCTTGCATAATATTAGTAAAGAACAATGTTTCATTGCGAATTGTTATAGTGTGATGCAAATACTAAATTGCTTTGCTCAATTATCAATGTATTCTAAAGGGTTTCAGTTTGGCGAAGAGACAACTTGTAAATACATATTTTGGCATTGTCAAGTCTTGCCAGGTCTTGCCTAGTCTTTTCCAATCTTGTCACATATAGAAAAATATTTCATAATTTGTCTTGTAAACTCTTGAATTAAAAAAAGGTTTGATCATGTACAAGTGGCTTTAATTGAAAATTTTTGTGGCAATAATCATTTCCAATTTATTTAAATTTTCCAATATTTTAAGAAATAAATTTTGAACTGCCTTGTCAGTTTTCGTTTGCTTCTTATGTGGTCAGTGAAAGAGCTACAATATTAAGCCCAGCATAATGTAACCTTATTTCCAAACATTTGATTATTGTATAATACTTCTGTTTATCAAAGTTGAAATAGGACAATATTAACAGTGAAGAGTCAATTGATAAAATAAATGTGTTTGGAAACCATTTCCATCATTTATCATAATCAAGAATAATTTGCAGTATATAAATTAAAATAGATTGTGTTTGATAGAGACAGTTATAAAATTCTAATACATCAGATTTTTTTCTCACATTTCTTCCTCCTCCTCCTTCAATGATATCCTGAGATAACTGAATCTCTTACTGTCTAATACATCACTTTATTAGGCTAAACTACAGTATTTGTACAGGATTTGTACACGGTAGTACAGAGAGGTCATATTGCTCCCTCTTGCTGCGCTTGCTTCCTCTTCCTCTCACAATTGCAGAGTTGCCAACATATGAGTAAAAAACACTGCCATCCTTTTGCGAATGATGAAGTTCATAAACGAAGAGAATGAATATTACTATTCTTTGCACCTCTTTATTCGCAGTAATATGCATAACCTTAACTTTTATTTCTTTATAAGTAGAGGAATGAAGCGTTTGGCCTTACTATATAATATTAACTACTCCTTGCACCAAGAATGATGACAACAATACATTAAAACATTGCCAATCTAGAGGGTTTGACTAATTAAGATAGGTTGGCAGTTTCCCACGCAGTTGCACACTAACGGCAATATGGCGAAGTTTGTTGTTGTTATGCCAGGATTTTCCTATAAAAGAAAGGATTCTTAAAAGGGTTGGTGGGTTACAAGCTCTGGAAGTATTAACATCTATTCCAAAACATAATACTAAGGTGATTTCACTAGTTCTTTCCACCTTTATTAGGGCTTTTTAGCACTATTTAATGTGTATATGGATATTGTAGTTTTACCTTTTATTATTCAGCACATTAACACATTGTTTTGTTTTAGTTATCCTGTATCAATCAATTTTATTACACTTGGATTATATTTGATTCCATTTAAACAATGTTTTCTTTACGTATATATTGTAATGAAAAGAAGCTAGAAACAGTGATGTGTATTGAATTTATTTAAAGGTGAGTCGGAATTGTTACACTAACATCACTTAAGTTTACTCACTTAACATGTTTCGGGAAACAGTTGTTCCCATCCTCAGAAGGTTAATTCGACTGGCCCGTGTTGTTGGTGTTTCCGTTTTTTGGACTGGATTCTGTGGTGGCATCTTGTGGTGGAGAAATGTACTTCCAGAGAGGATTTGGTGGCGGCAAATCAAAATTCATTAGATTTGTGTTGTGTTTTAGAATGGTGATCTTCTCCCATGCATCTAATTCGGCTGCAAATTTGGCTGGTTTGACTAATGTAATATTGGGTTTGATGTTGTGATTAGTGATCCAAAAATGGTGTGAAACTGCAGATTTGTCCATTTGTTTGTATTTAATACATCTCATGTGCTCCTTTAGCCTAGTTTCTAAGTTTCTTTTTGTCTTACCTATGTATACTTTATTGCAATCTGAACAATTGATTTTATAGATTCCAGATTTTTTGTCTTGTGGAATGGGGTGTTATAACTTGTTACAAAGTAATTTCTCTATGTTAAATTTGTTCTGTGGAGCTAGGCTGATGTTATGTTTCATGAAAATCTTCTTAAATTTGTGAAATGTTCCTGGGTGGTATGTGAATTTCTTGAACTTTAGCTCTTTATCTTGCTGGATGAGATTTGTTGTGTTTCTGATGTGCATCTGTCGTTTGAATTTTGCAATTTTTTTGTCAATAGTTGCTTTGTTGTACCCATTATGTATTGCATTATGTATAGTAGACACAGCAATACATAATGGGTACAACAAAGCAACTATTGACAAAAAAATTGCAAAATTCAAACGACAGATGCACATCAGAAACACAACAAATCTCATCCAGCAAGATAAAGAGCTAAAGTTCAAGAAATTCACATACCACCCAGGAACATTTCACAAATTTAAGAAGATTTTCATGAAACATAACATCAGCCTAGCTCCACAGAACAAATTTAACATAGAGAAATTACTGTGTAACAAGTTAAAACACCCCATTCCACAAGACAAAAAATCTGGAATCTATAAAATCAATTGTTCAGATTGCAATAAAGTATACATAGGTAAGACAAAAAGAAACTTAGAAACTAGGCTAAAGGAGCACATGAGATGTATTAAATACAAACAAATGGACAAATCTGCAGTTTCACACCATTTTTGGATCACTAATCACAACATCAAACCCAATATTACATTAGTCAAACCAGCCAAATTTGCAGCCGAATTAGATGCATGGGAGAAGATCACCATTCTAAAACACAACACAAATCTAATGAATTTTGATTTGCCGCCACCAAATCCTCTCTGGAAGTACATTTCTCCACCACAAGATGCCACCACAGAATCCAGTCCAAAAAACGGAAACACCAACAACACGGGCCAGTCGAATTAACCTTCTGAGGATGGGAACAACTGTTTCCCGAAACATGTTAAGTGAGTAAACTTAAGTGGTGTTAGTGTAACAATTCCGACTCACCTTTAAATAAATGTTTTCTTTCTTTCTTCCTTCCTTTCTTTCTTTTTATTCATTTATTTTACCACTTCATCTGCTGATATATCTAAATTTTATTCTTCTTATCAACACCTTCTATATTTTCTTTTATTAAAAATGTCTCTTGTTTTACTTGTTTCAAATTGGCCTATTACTAAGTATAAAATATTTTTACTTTGTAAAATTTCACTTTAAACCTTTGATAATTATATCACCTTTAAATATTGACACTTTATTCTTATTTTTGTTGGAAGCACTTAGTGAAATGAAATAGCATATTTTTAGATCTTGAAATTTCAAGCGTTTTCTTCACATAAGCAATCCTGTATTTCTTTGGAAGACTATTTCTTTTGCCGAGTTTTAACACACCATTCTTTGTTTTGATTTTCTAGACTTTGTTTCACTCTTCTTCCTTTTGCAAACTCTATTTTAATATTTTGGAAAACACCTAAATCTATTCCATCCTCCTTTCGTGCTAAATTCATTATAACTTACACCATTTTTCAACAGCTCCTCTTCTCACATTTTAATGCTTACAAAATTTAGTGGTGCTGAGTATAAAATACTGGAAAAGTATAGAAGGCCATGTTTTGTTTGTAGAGTATTGTTCCTGTAAACAGTCAGTTAAACAACTGACAGATGCACAATTTTTTTTTTTATGGAAAGCAGATTTATTTGGTTTGGAATGGCTTTAATAAATGCATGTCACTGTGTTGTCAAAAATATTTTTAGTATTATCAATGAGAAGATACATTAGGAATAAACGTGCTGTACTAAAAAAAGTATGTAGTTAGTTTTGGTAAAAGTAATAGTATTAATAATAAAAGTTATTCTGTTTAGGTTACAGTGGCTATTTAATTAAACACTGTACACAGAATGACAAACAAAATATTTTATGTAATTTTTTAATAATGAAATTTAATTGAACAAAATAATTCTTTCCTGAGATACAGTTAACTAATTTGTTCAAAATTTTTAATGTGTCCCCTATGATTTTAGTATTGTGATAAAATCATCTTACCAGTAACTTGGATTGTTAATTTTTGACAGTGTAACAAATTTTGAAATGAAATGAAAGCCTAATGAAGCAGCTTAAAAGGTAAACTAATGACATATTTGTACACAAACAGTTCTGTTCATAAATATTGTGCTATGGTATATGAGGAAACTTGGTGAGTAGATAAAATTATGGAAAGATATCATAATTATACCATGCACTAATTAGTAAGTAGGTTAGCAGCTTAGTTTGAAACAATGTGGTTCCTTGTTACAAAAATTTGAACAAAAAGAAAAAGGGACTGAATTATGTTACTTGTGTAATTAGCAGTCAAGATTTGCAAAATTTGGTAGTGCAAATTGTTCTGATTTTATTAGGGTTCCAGCCAGGTGTAGAGTTGGTGAGAAACTGATGTGTTGGGAATTCACACCATCAGGAAAACTTCACCTCATATTTCTGTTCTAATTTTCCCATTATTTGATACTTTATAATTGATGTTTTTGGGTATCTATTTTGAGACAAAAGCTTAGTTTGGTCACAATAAATGTTTAAAAATACAGCTAATCTCCTCTTATAGTATGCCCATAAAATCAAAAGGAAAGCAAATAAATTACTTTAGGAGTGAGTTTAAAACATGATGTGTTCTCTTCTATATCTGGTGCCCACCTACCTGCCCGTTTTAGGTGTTTTACTTATATAGGTAAATCGCATCAGGAACACAACAAACATAGCCATTTTTCCGATAAATCACATGCAAAGTGGGTACTGCCAACCTAAATAAAAAGTGAAATGCACTAAATATGCGATGTGCTGTTGTTTCTGCAAATGTGAATCATTCGAGTTTTAGACGCGTAGATCCCTCGGCTACGCCCTGTCATCGCTTTGCAGTTATTGGCCGCAACTAGCTACACTCCTCTCCCTCTAAAAAACATCCCTCGGCTATGCCTTGAGGCTGAGTATCTTACCGGCTTCGGTGGCATTATTCATATGTTGGCAGCATTATGTTAGAGCAAGCATATGACATAGTGACATCTGTTGGACTTATGACACATCATTTTCATCGCTGTGGGGCATACACTAAGAGGAGAATGTCGAAAAATACTAATATTACAACACTCATTGGTCACAGCCATTCCATCATAAGAATACATGGTAAGACAATAGGTAATCACAAGGCAATGGTTTTGAGCTTGCCCAAGGTTTATTTCTCTGAAACCCAATATATTTACCATTAAGATAACATAGGTTCCCCATGTTGTATTAAGGTCAGTTCTGCTTCTCTGAGCATTTAGATGTGTCGCATTTTGTAGATTTGTTCCAACTGCACTCCAGTTGCTTTCTTGGTTGTTAAGGTTATTCTACACCAATAGAAATTATATTAAAATGAACATCCTCTTGTTCACAATTCTAACAATTAACCAGTTCTTTCAGAATGTTATGCTTTGTAAAAGACTGTAAAATCATGCCATTGTGACATATCACCAATGAAATGTGTTTCATATCACTTATGACTCAGTTTCACTTGAAATGATCTTCATGAAATCAGCAATAATACTGTCAATATTCTTTTGCTTTTCAAATACATATGCAACCTTGCTTTGTTTTACAAATTATTATATGCATTAAAATTAATGTTTTCTCATAATAAGCATATAAAACAATATAAACTTTTTTATTATTTCCTTAAAAAACTATGCACCTTGCACAAAAAAAAAAGTTTTATGGATGCATTTGAACTGCAAAAGTGCATATAGAAACCCAATTGGAGTCATAAAATCGAAAGTGAAGAAACAGCTGAGATGGGCAGAAAACCAATTAGCAAGGTCCATCACATCTCTCCAGTTGACACCACAGTGACTTTCAAAGGACATAGTTAAGTGATGAGCAACCAGAAAAGAATGAAGTGTAAGATGTTAGGTAAGAGATATAAAATTAAATTGGGTTTTAAAATGTATAGAGAGTCACATCTTCAAATCATCAAAGTGCTTCGAAAATCTTAATTTGAAGAATTTTAAATTGAGTTTTATTTATGGATGCTCTTTAACTACTATGATTTTTAGTGTTCCATTGTATATTCAGCATGAAAGACTGGAAATTTTGCTCTGAGGAGGCCTCTTTGTTAGGCATGAGGTTCTTTTACATGCTGTAAACCTATGACACGGGACCACTGGCTTTGCTTCCCTTCCGAATGAAGCTGTGCTAAGAGCTTTTATGCCTGAAAAAAATCCATCACCCTCTGTTTGTTTTGAACCTGCGACATTGTGGACTAGAGTAAGAGATGAATGGAAAAGAATGAGGAAGTTATAACTGAGATGAAAGGAACAAGTTGGTCAATACATTTTTTTTTCCTTTCAAAACTAAGCTTTTGCCCCAAGAAGAATAGTGTGTGCTGAGTTTTCATCATCCAGTTTGAAAATAAGTCAAAATAGAAAATGAAATAAAAAAAGACTAGCATGCATATCTGCTCTAGAGATTCTTATTCCTATTTTATGGTTTCCAGCACGTATTCAGTGATAATGCAGTCTTCAATAACTATCCCAATTTTATGAATCCCTGATAAGGCAAGTAGTCTTCAACAGTTCTGCTATTATAAAAAAATTTGAGTTTAACCAAAAAAATACCTTACATTAAGCAGTCATGAAAATACATGCAATTCAATTAAGGGAGCGACTGAGCATTTCTTCTTACTTAAAAATAATAACGTTTAGTGTAATCATAGCTAAAACAGAATTATATATTTTGCTACTATTTTTCAATCTTAAAATGAATTCTGAATGAAATTTAATTTAATGAATATACTGATGATTAAAACCACAGCAGTTAGGCACTGCTAAATTTATTAAATTTGCTTGAAAAAAAGCTCAGACCTAAACTGTATAAACATTGGTGTATTAAGCTATATGGAATCTTTAAAAATTGAAAATTGATATATAAAACACAGTGCCTTCAATATGTCAAATTGACAGTAACACTGAAATCTAAAGATTTAAAAATGAATTTTTTTCAAAAATAAAACAATGCTGAAACTCAGTACGTTTGCCATGTGACATTTTTTCCTCATACCATGGACTATCAGCTTTTATGAATGTTGTTAAACAAGATTATTTTAGTGTAAAACAATCTTGAAGTTTTAATTTATTATAATCAATGTAAACATGATGATAGGAATGAAACAATTAATGTATGAAAAATATATTTATTAGTTTTTGGGCATCTTACTATTTGCTGTCATTGTAACTCAGTGGTGAGTCAAGCACCAATAAACTTGTTGGTTGAGTGATGTTTATATAGAATAATTATTAAAATAAATTTGATTGTAGTATCTTATTTTGTTTAGTAGAGTGTTCAATAATGATTTCATTGTTTTGAAATAAAGATTTATGCTGTTTGCAGTCATCTGAGCCTAGACATCTGCTGCAAGATGGGCAAGATGAAGCTTCAGGCTCGAGTAGCGAGGTGGATGATGCCACAGAGACAAAAGTGCTGGTCATCAGCTCAGGTCAGCAAGCTGCTTGTCCCTCAGAGGTGTGTAGTAATCCCCTATCTTGCATGTGCATGAATATTTGATCATAGCTTATAAATAAAATTGGTAATAATTTAAAAGAGTATTTCTGCAAACTTTCCCATTGAAGTGTTAAAAAGGGCACCGTTCGAATTGGGAGTTTAGATATATGGCACAGCTTTGTTTTTGACACTACTGTGCATGTATAAGAAACTAGATTCATATGATAAGTATTAAAAACTCAGTTTAGTGAAATCTCTAGTTTTGGAATTGAGAATACCTAGCTAGAAAGAGTCATCAAAATATTAAAGGGAATGGGAAGTGTGTGGCTCATCTGAACATGTACTGAACAAAGGTTTCATACATACTTATGGGTGAATTTGATAGATAAGTGTAACAAAAATACTGTGATATTAGTATACATGCAGTTATTTCTCTGTAGAATATTGTGTTCATTTGTTTGGTGGTTAACTTAAAAAAAAAATCTGATGTGTTACACTCACATGACTTTCTCTACTCTTGTACAAACTATTTTTACAAATGCTTATTCTCCATCTACTTCATGTTAATCAAGATAAAACACTTGCAGACTCTTATCTTATTGCTAATTTTCTTGTAGATGTAAGGGGAATATATATTTACAAGGGCAATATAGAAATACAGTAGCCTTTAAGCATAGACATATCTCTTAATAGCTGGTTGCTAGGTGCAGCACCATTCCCTTTGCCACAGATTAATACTCTTTGCATATCCAAGACAAAAAAAATGAATAACGAATTCCCATTTGAGAAAATAAGTATTGAAAAATTTAAGGGAATAACAAGCAATATCTCGAAAATGGTTCACTCAACAAAAAAATTGTATATGATATAAATTGTGTATTTTAATGCGATCTACATTTTTTGTGGCGGCGCCATGGCCGAGTGGTTAGACCGCTCGCCTTCCACCGAGGCGGCCCGGGTTCAATCCCAGGGACCGGCATGTGGGATTTGTGGTGGATGAAGCGGCGTCTGGGCGGGTTTTCTCCAGGTTCTCCGGTTTCCCCCGCCATTCATTCCACCAACTGCTCCATCATCACCTTTCCTTTCATCCATTTCACCAACATTTCGTTTCATCTACTTCCTTCATCCCATACCAGGCATCGGGCTGATCACCCATCCTGGATGCTCTTTCTGATCCATGAGTGTCTGCTCCTCGACGGGCCTCTGACCCCAGGCACCCGCTTGTAAGTCCTGGGGGGTTAAGTCCTACATAAGAGGAGGGTAAACAGATAATGAATGAATGAATGAAGAATACATTTTTTGTGTAGTAAAATTTTGTCTTATCTCTTATGGTTTACCAGTTATGCAAAAGTCGTTTACAATGAAGAATACTTTTGGAGACATTCCCAGAAAATTCAAGATATACATTTTATTTGTCATAAAAATATCTTAAACATATGATATTTTAATCAAAATCGTTAGAGCCATTTTTGAAAAAATTAAAATTATCGAAAAATCTTCCATGTAAAGGGTACTCTGGGGTGGGAGGATTTTCTTGAAAACCTTCGTGTCGCATCCCTGGAAGATACTGAACCCAAATACCAAGTTTGGTGTTTATCCGACTGTTCGTTTCTGAGTTATGCTGTTCACAGACACACACACGGACATGTTTCCAAAAATGCTTTTTTTTGGATTCAGGGGGTCTCAAAACATGTATTTCCGGTGAAATCTCAGTATCAAATTTTTGGGTGGAATACAATACTTCCCCTACTTACTATACGTAGTAGAGAAAGTAAAAATATTGGGAGAAAACTGGCAAAAATCCTTGACTTTTGAGTTCCTTTTTCTCAGAAACTGCTTAAAGTGAGTGCCAGGATGTTTACTTCTCTTTAAGACATATTTCATTCCACTGACCTAAGAGAATTCAACTGTTAATAATACTTCAACCTTTGTATATACTTTTGATTAACCAGGAGTCAAAAAATAAACATATATTTTTACTTTCTCTACTACGTATAGTAAATAGGTGAAGTATTGTATTTCACTCAAAAATTCGATACCGAGATTTCACCGGAAATACTTGTTTTGAGACTCCCTGAATCCAAAAAAAGCATTTTTGGAAACATGTCCGTGTGTGTGTGTGTGTGTGTGTGTGCGTGTGCACACACATGCGTGCGAGCGAACAGCACAACTCAAAAACGAAAAGTCGGATAAATACCAAACTTGGTATTTAAGTTCAGTATCTTTCAAAGATGAGACATGAAAATTCAAGAAAATCCCCCACCCCAGACTACCCTTTACATGGAGCATTTTTATAAAATTTCGATTTTCTCAAAAATTGCTGTAATGATTTTAATTAAAAATCATATGTTTAAGATGGCAAATTAAATGTATATCGTAAATTTTCTGGGAATGTCCCCAAAAGTCCTCTTCATTCTGAATGACATTTGCATAACTGGAAAACCGTAAGAGATAGACAAAATTTTACTACACAAAAAATGTAGATCTCATTAAAACACACAATTTATGACATATAAATTTTTTTTTTTTTTTTTTTTTGCTGAGTGAACCGTTTCCGAGATATTACTTGTTATTTGTTTCAATTTTTCCATACTTATAGTATTTCTCAAAATGGGAATTCATTATTCGTCTTTTTATATTCCGAATATGCAAAGAGAGTAGAATGCTCCACATAGCAACCAGTTCTGAAAAGATTTGACTTAAAGCCTACCATATTCCTCTTGCGCCTACAAGAAAATTACCAATAAGATAGTTTATGCAAATGTTTATCTCAATTAACACGAAGGTGGAGAAGAAGCATTTGTAAAAATGGTTTGTACATGAGTAGAGAAAGTCATGTGAGTGCAACATATCAGTTTTTTTATTGTATTATTTTGAGGAACAAATATTATGCCATGTTCTTTAAACATTTTTGTGAATTTTGTATTTGCCCAGGATAATAAGTAAATGTTTAAAAATTATAATAATAATAATAATCATTTTTTATTTTTTTAAGTATAGAAATATCTTAATCACCCTTTTGGTATTTGTTTCTCATTCTTTTATCATAAAACTTGTATTGAAACCATTAATTAAAGCAGTATTGATAATGTGTTTATATTCTCTGTCAAATTAATCTTTATTAAGGGGTAAATTTATCAGTCTATAAATTAAACTATTAAAAATGGCAAATTTATTTTAAAAAGGGTTAAAACTCTTAATTTTATGTAGTTATCAACATTAGTTAATTTTCTGTAAATGCCAAAATTAAATTTGTTTTTTTGTTGTCTTAAAATCTAAGAAAGGGAGTTTTTTTTTAAATTTTTAATATAAATTTTTAGCTTTATCTTGTAAATTCAAGTGTTTATCAGAGACAAGAACAAAAATGTCACCTGTGTATCAATACCAAGTTTTAAAAATTAAAAGAAATGCTTTAGTAACTTAGCTGAATAATTAGCTCATGGAAACATAGGCAAGAAAAGGTGAAAGTGGACTACCCATTTTTAAGTCAGAAGTTTGCTAATAGAACTTTCTATTAAAATTGGGGGCAGGGGAGGGGAATCATCCGAAAAAGAATTTGTAAGCTTAACAATATTGTGTATTAATTCTTTTAATTCTACAGAAATTAACCATTTTTTCAAAAATATCAAACTTTTTTTCCTAGGAATCAGAGATTTGGGAAGGAAAAAAAAATTACATTGAATTTTATTTATGGATGTTTATTAACTGCTGTGGTCCTTAGCATCCATTCTGTATTGAGGGTGAAAGACTGGCCTCTTTATCAGGCTTGAGGCTCTTTTACATGCCATAAATCTACTAGGGACCACCGGCTTTACTTCTCTTCCGAAGGAAGCCATGCTAAGAACTTTTACACCTGAAAAAAATCCATTGTCCTCCACCGGGTTTGTACCTGTGACCTCAGGAACTAGAGGCTAGCATGATTTGGGGAGGTGATGAAGGTTGATTTAATATGGATACAGTACGTAGAGCATTCTATAAATATATATTGGGTTTACCTATAACTTCGCCTAAAGGAGCAGCAATGAGGAAGCAGGAAGATTGGCTACAAGCGTAGGATAGTAGAAACACTATAGAAATACTGGCATAGATTAAGATCATTGGATGAACATAACATTCTGAAGCAATGCTTAATTATGCAGGAGGAGTTAATGATGGATGAATTGGGTTCAGAGTCTACAAAAAATGGAAGTGGAATGGATGGTAAAATGTGGATATAGAGAGAGGAGCAGTTTAAGAGGTTTTTTTTAGAAACAAGTGTGAATTACGGTAGAGGATGTAGAGAAACAGGAAATATTTCAAAATCTCAGAGACAAAAAAAAATGTTAAGACAATTAAAGGACAATTGGGGTAGAGAGAAGTATGTAATAAGTTAGGATGGGCTTGGACTAGACTAAGTGTAGGTTAAGAAGAGACAAAACAGAATAAATATAGATGCACACCCTTTATGTGGAGAAGTAGTAAATTACTTATATATTAGAATATAAAGAAACTAGGATTTCGAGAAAACTATTTTTATGGAAGAAATGGGAAAGTATCAGCACACAAGATATAAAAATTAAGATAATGGAATTAAAAATGAAGAGGAGAAAGGTTGTTAAAATTTATGGGAAGAACAAGGGAAAAATAGTTAAAAAAAACAGAAATTGAATTGAGCTAAGACTCATAATCCAATAACAACCATGGCGTTAAAATATTATGGGCTAAGGATTTTTCCCAATATGAATTACAATTCTATTTGTATTTCGAAATTGATCAAGCAAATTATATAGAAAATGTGTAAGAAAATTGTAAAATTTTATTTATATTACTGATATAAATAACATAATGCAGATGCAAGAATTACTTTCGGAATACTGTAATATTCAAGGTACATATGTGAATTTGTAATGGATAGAGGAAGTTGTGGCTAAACTGTATCAGGTTTTTAGCCTCATAAAAGAAAATGAAAAAGGAAGGCAACTTGGTTAACAATAGGCAGTATCACTTTGCCATTATCCCTCTCATGTCAAGTTGTGTGGTGTTTAAAATTTTTTAAACTAAATAGCTACCTTACTTTTGGTATCATTGTTCTTTGTGGAGATGTTTATTTCTTTATGTTAATGATTTTAATGTATAGGAATGGTTGTGTTGTTTCAGAATAATCCAGGACAGACATCAAATCCACAACAATTAGGAACTGATGTCAAGAACTGTGGAACCAAAAGAAAGAGACGGACACGTGTGCCAGACAAGCCTAATTACCCACTTAATCTTTGGAGCATAATGAAAAACTGTATAGGCAAAGAGTTGTCTAAGATACCCATGCCTGTAAGTATTTACATTCATTTCAAAAGTAAATTATGTGGGAACTTTCACACAGCGAAGCTATTAAGGTTTTCGAATTTAAAACCAAGATTTAACAACTCTTCACTTGCTCCACTTACCTAGTATTAACTAGTACATGTTTTGCAGGCTGTTGCCTGCATTGGCAGTTAGTGTCGACTGCCAGATCTGAAGAGCTAGGTGAGGTAGCTCTGGAGTTGGTTTTAGGAACTTCAACTTTTGGGATACTTCACATGAGCTAGTCAGAAGTGAAGGCTGAGTTAGGGATAGGGCCGCCTTAAAATTGGCACCCTAGAGCTGATAATCATACCACCACGAGAACTATAAACAACACTTTGAGCTACCCTGATGCCCTCTTCTTATTTTATAAAGCTTTGAGATTTGGCGCAAGAAATTTTTATGGAGAAGTTGAAGCTGTCTATTTATCACTGCAAAACCTACTTAATCAGAACTCTTCTTCCGACAAGCAGTAGTATTTTGTGGTTCTAGAGCAGCTATTATTTCTGAAAAAATTACCTAATTAATGTAATTTAAAAAAGTAGTAGATTCGAACATAATACATAATTTGAAAAAAAAAAAAAAAAAAAAGAACTTTAATAAGAAGCTGGTTTTTCAGTGGGTTCCAGAATGGTGCAAAATATCTGGGAATGAAACTGCTGTTTAACTAGCCAAGAAAGGAAGTAATATTGTGCAGAATTCATCAGATTTCCTTATAGCTAGAAAATTAATCAATTTAGAATTTAAAAATATATTGTCAAATTATTTTAATGAGTTTACAAGAAAAATAAAAGATGGGAATACCTCAACACACAATTATTTAAACTTTCCAAGTATCCTAGGTAAAATGCTGTTTCAGTCTTTTATATTAACCACGAGTCATTGTCAAAACAGTTGCACAGAATTGGAATTATTTTCTCTCCACTTTATCCCTTGTGTAATCTCCAGCCCTGTTACCCTAATCTACAATACCTGGGGTATACTGAAGATCAAGAAAGCCAATGGCTGTATTGCCAAATGTTCAGCTTTAGTGAACAAGAACAAAATCTTTTGAAGGAATGCTGCTAACATTCACATTAGCATGCCTTGAGCTTTAGTTCTTACTAATTCAGTAACCTGATCCACAGGAGCTTTTGTAAACAAATATTGGGCTTACCAAGATCATCACCCAATGGAGTAGCTCAAGCCGAATTAGGGAGAACGGGAATTAAAGGAAAAATTGTGTAAAGAGTGCTAAAATATTGGATTAGAATTAGAAATTTTGATGATCAGAACATTTTATATCAATGTTTGATAGTGCAGGAAAGACTTAATCATAAAGAGTCTTGGCTAGGTAAGATAAAGGAAACCTTGATGAAGATATGTTTTGAGGGATGTGGAGAGCTAAAGAATTATTACAAATAGGTTTCTGGAATGAAATTAGGACAAGAATAGAGGATATGGAAAAACAAGATTTATTAACGAGTTTTACTTTTAAGAGCTCACTGAGATTATATAGAGAATTGAAAGTAGTATGGAGCAGGGAACAGTATGTTGATATATGTGATAAAACAGCAAGAGCAGGATTTGCATGGGCTAGGACAGGAGTGGTGAATTTGAAAAGGTTTGAGAAAAGAGATTGATTTGGAGAAATGCCCAGTCTGCCACCGGAAAGTCAAAGAGTGGCATTTAGTTTTAGAGTGTGAAGAAATGAAGTTGCTTACAAAGAGGATAGAGAAGACAGAATGGTTAAATTTACCAATAGAAATTCAGCTAAAAAGTTAGTAAATGTAAAATCTAGGAAAAATATAATAGAAGTAGGAAACTTTTTGCCAGAGTGAGAGCAAAATGGATGAGGAAAATTAACAAGGAAGAGGTAAATGAGTATTAAATTACAATAGTTTTTATTTGATATGTTGCAAGTAGGATCCAACAACTCGTCAACCTCAAGGTTTGAGTCTGTTGTGGTCCAAGGTAGAGTTAGAGTTAGTATTGGAGATTAAATAAATTGATAATTGTACTTTTAGATTATGAGGAATGCTGGCTACCAGTATTCCATACTGCTGAATACCAGCAGTTAAGAGGTTAGTTTTCTTATATTTTATTTATTTTTAGTTAAGAATAAATTTCTACAATTAACTGGGTTAATAAAATTACTTACTACTTACTACTAATTCAGTAATTAAATTTTTTTCATAAATATAACATTACAAACTTGGAAGGTACCAATCTGCTCCATAATGCTGAAATATAGCTTATTTATGCAGCAATATTATTCTATGCTTTCATGTTCAATTGTTTTCTTTCTAATAGGTCCTTCACAGCTGACTCAATCTCCTCCATGTTTTCCTTAGCTCACACCTTTCTGCTTTTTCTAACTCATTTCTTAACAAGCATTTCTTCTCATCCAATATCTCAGCAATTTCTCTTCCTCTTTCTTATCTTTTTCAGTATGGATTTGTTTTAGCTTAAGACTGGTTCACGCTAACCAGAACAGTGAGCAGTATGAGATTGACAGAGTTAAAATACATGTCTTGTAATGTTAGCGTTCAGAATTAACGATAAGCTTTCCCAGGTCCTGGGAAAGAAAAGAAGACTTCGTCAGTTTTAGCTTTCTCTTTCTGGACACAGCATATTAGATCCGTATTGTGCACATTAGAATCCTCACTGTAGAAATTATTCAAAGCAGCTGTCACATGAAGCAGCCATTAGATCTATCTCTAGTTCCAAACTGGAAGAAATTCTATCAAATGTGCATCCTGATCACAGATCGACTTCCTCAGATACACTGAGTGTTAGATGTTCTAGTGAAAGCATCATCTGTAACTTGTTTATATGCAACTCAAAATTGGCTGTTGCCTCAAAAATAATTTCAAAAACCGGTAGTAAACAACAAAGCACAACAAACAACTTTAATGTATTAATAAAAGGAATGAAGCTTGGTACAGCAAGAGGAATTTAAAATTGTAATGGATCTGCAGTTAGAAAATGTTTACTCTTATCAAATTTTAATATTGGTAACTTGCAATGTGTTGGCTGAATTAGAAGTAAGTGTAAAAAATATCATTGATCAGTTACGAACAATTGACATCCCAAAGAGCAAAATGACTTTCCACTTTGCTATCGATATGGTCATCAACATGCATTTCTGATCTCAATATCAGGTGTTGTGAACCAAACTATTTTATGCTGTTTTGCTTCTTGTTTCTATTCTTGGGTTATGTGAACCACCGTTTTACTCTTTCAGAAGCAGCCTTTACTAGTCTATCCATGAAAGGTGCTCATTCTTTTCAGTAATTGTTTTTCCTCACTTCATTAAGTCCAAATTTCCTCACTAGAAGTGCCACATTCTCTTTCTTAGCTCATTCTTCAAGGGGTCCACAGAAGACGTTTCTTTTTCTCTAAAAAGCTTCATTTGCCATTTCTACTATCAAGAGTTCTTGACATCTGCAGTTCATAGTACCACCCAAGGTTATGATCTATGAAACTTGCAAGATGCGATACTACAAACTGGCCTAATTTTCATATTTTGTATTATTTTTACTTTCTCTACTACGTATAGTAAGTAGGGGAAGTATTGCATTCCACCCAAAAATTCGATACCGAGATTTCACCGGAAATACATGTTTTGAGACTCACTGAATCCAAAAAAAGCATTTTTGGAAACATGTCCGTGTGTGTGTCTGTCTGTGTGTCCGTGTGTCTGTGTGTCTGTGAACAGCATAACTCAGAAACGAACAGTCGTATAAACACCAAACTTGGTATTTAGGTTCAGTATCTTCCAGAGATGCGACACGAAGGTTTTCAAGAAAATCCCCCCACCCCAGACTACCCTTTACATGGAACATTTTTCGAAAATTTTAATTTTCTCAAAAATGGCTCTAACGATTTTGATTAAAATATTATATGTTTAAGATATTGTCATGAGAAATGAAATGTATATCTCGAATTTTCTGGGAATGTCACCAAAAGTATTCTTCATTGTGAACGACTTTTGCATAACTGGTAAACCATAAGAGATAGACAAAATTTTACTACACAAAAAATGTAGATCGCGTTAAAATACACAATTTATGTCATACACATTTCTTTTGTTGAGTGAACCGTTTTCGAGATATTGCTTGTTATTCCCTTAAATTTTCCAATACTTATACTTTTTCTCAAATTCGTTATTCGTTTTTTTATGTCCTGGACATGTAAAGAGAATGGAATGCGCCACATAGCAACCAGCGTTAAAATATTTGATTATCGCTTTAAACCTAGCATATTCCCCTTGCATCTACAAGAAAATTACCAATAAGATTGACATCTCGATATCTCGATTAACATGAAGCATATGGAGAATAAGCGGTTGTAAAAATAGTTTGTTTAAGAGTAGAGAAAGTCATGTGAGTGTAACACATCAGATTTTTTTATACTTACTCCCATAGTCTGCAAATAAGCACTACTGCATCATGAAATATGCAAAATTATGTAATATGCCAGAGAAATAGCATTTTAAATAAATACTTGTCTGTTTTATAAAATCTTTGTATTTTTAAGCACAATTTTCTTTTTGATTACATCATCTATCCTCTGTTCTACCATGTTGAAAGCAGATGAGAGCAGAAAATAACATGCAGAAAGATAGAGTATACATATGTGATTGCCATATTATATGCTGCCAAGGAGAAACAAACTTTGTAAGAGTTTATAACATTCGCCTTTGATTTGGCCATGGCTCATGACCAGAATCAGTTAGTGCAACTACTCCCCAGATTTTAAGCTGTTTGATTTCCCGATACATGTCATACCAGTTATCCAGTCTTCAATAAATAAGCTTATTTCACAAATTCTGGTTGACATTATTAGGCAATTTCCAGAAGCTATGAGCTTCTGAATTGTTTAAATTTAATAAGAATGCAGTCATACAGGGTACATACTGCTGTGAAAAAAATGCAACCTGCATTTGACTTTGTCAATAGTAGCACATTTCTCCTAATGTAAAAACAATAATGTTTAATCGAGCTGTGTTTAAAGCCAAACTATTTTCTAAATACTTCATTATTAACGTAAAAGATGAGTTGGAAGTAGAAATACAAACACCACTTGCTGTTGTTAACTTAACATGTTTTGAGAGCCACATGCTCCTATCATCAGAGTTGTCAGACTGGTTTGTGGTGATTTTGTTAGTAGTGGCGGATTCTTGTGATGATGAAATGTATTTCCAGAGTGGGCTTGGTGGTGTCAGATTGAAATTCAGTAATCGAAATGTGTGTTTAATGATGAAGATATTTTCCCAAGGACTCAATACTGATTATACTACAAAGGAAACAAATTAGTTGTATTAAACAAAGAAGACTACATTGCCAGAGTAGAAAACTTACTACAGGAAGAAGCACATACAGAAATCAAAACAGACCCATTAAAATCACACTTGAAATCTTACAACCAAACAATGAAAGAAAACGATGGCAGAAAAATCCAAAATTAAACCTGACCATCCCAACTTACTGAGAATTTATGCTCTGCTGAAAATCCATAAACCAGATAACAAAATGAGACCCATAGTAAATATTGATTCACCACTGGCAAAATGGTTAATACATCAATTCTCCTCGCTACCCAAACTCAACAGCTTAAACATTAGGAACTCTCTTGACAAAATTAGGACGAGGAAACAAACTTGTACGTTTTGATGTCACTGCCTTTTCCCAAGTATCCCAACAGATGAACTTTTACTCCAGTTGAAAAAATGGCTTAAACATATTAATATCCCATAAGAAGAAAAAAAAAGGTCCCATGAAACTCGCAAACCTATGCATTGCGCAAAACAGGTTTACTTTCAGCAATAAGTTCTACCAATGGACATCAGGCCTAACTATGGGCAACCCTCTTTCACCACTCCTGAAATTACTTTGAAATGCATACAACAATCTTGTTTTCTCACATGTACAAAATTTGAAATAGTTGTGTTGATATTTTCATGAAAGCCCAAAACAGATTCCTATAAAATTCCATCAAACTATATCCACTATAATTTACAAGAGAGGTAGAAAAAGGAGTTTTAACATTCTTAGACTTAAATTTTGGCTTCATTGGAAATCCTCACATTCAAAGAAGTGCATAAAAATGGTTTCAATCCTATTGCCCATAAACATGCCATGTTAAACAGCTTAATGCACAGGCTGGTTTACACACTTGATGGAAGAAGAATACGACGACATATTCAACATAACTGAAAATAATGGCTTCCATAAACAAATCATTGATAAAAGGTAGCAAAATTCAAAAACCAAAAACACATTAACACCACCACCACAAAACTCACCTAGCAGAAAAACCAGGGTAATTTCAAGAAGTTTATTTATCAACCAAGAACTTTACAAATTTTACAAGATCTTAAGAAGGCACGCTACCAACCTAGCTCCTCAAAATAGATATAGTTTAGAACGAAACAAACTTAAGAACTCCATACCACAATATGAGAGTAGGAATCTACAAAATTAATTGCTCAGACTGCAACAGAATTTATATAGGAAAAATCAAGAGAAACTTAGAAACTAGGTTGAAAGAAAACATGAGATGCCTCAAATATAAAAAGATGGACAAATCTGCAGTTGCACAAGACCTCTGCACAGCTTACCACATTATGCCAAACATAATATTATTAAAGGCAATAACATATCATCAGAGTTGCATGCTTAGGAAACAATCTTCATCATTAAAACCAGCCTCAATTAATGAATTTCGATTTGCTGCCACCAAGCCCCACTCTAGAAATACATTTCACCACCACAAGATGCTGCCACTACTAACAAGTGGAGCAAGAACAGCATCATGAACCAATCAGCGATTTCTGATGAAGGGAGCAAGTGGCTCTGGAAACATGTTAAGTCAATAATAGTAGTAGGTGATGTTTGTGTTTCTATTTCAACTCATCTTTAAGGTTAATAATTTATAACATCACTGTTTCTAACTTCTTTCATATACATAAATATAAATACTTTGTTTATTGCTATTGTCTTCCATACTTGTAATATGAATTCTGAATGAAATTTAATGTAACAAATATTAAAAATTAAAGCAACAATGATTATGCACACTATACTACTCCCTTCTGTCCCACCCCATCATTTTGGGATTGGGTATTGGGAAGCAGAGGGTATTCAGCACTGATCCAGGAGTGAAGATATTGTACCAATGCCCCATGAAGGGCCGCCCCCCGTGAGGGAGGGATGAGGTGAAGAGAGACACCGGGCAAGCTGGAACAGGAACTTATGTCACAGCAATGACAGTGTCCCTACAGTTTCCAGAGAATGCAGCCTGGCAGTTAGACAGGCAGACCAGGGACTCCATCCCACACAGGGTTCAACACCCCACCAAGGGACAGTCCGTATACGCTGGCAACCAGCTGAAGGCCGATGAACAGAAAAAGTTCACGAGAACATCCTTTTTCCCTGCCGTGCTGCACCAAAACACCATCTCCAACATTTCCAACCCTGAAATAGGCCAAAAGGGGTGAAGGATGAATTAAATGATTAATGGAATGAAATGGAGGGACAGGAAATTCGGGGGAGAAAGAAATCACATCCATTCACCTGACAATCAGGGAAACCCCCAAAAAAACTTGTGGGTCAGAATGGACAGTCACCAGGAATCAAACCTGGGACCTTCCAAATGCAGGTCCACAGATGTTACCCCCATCCCGCTCTGTGCTCCATTTTCTTCTGTAATTATAGTCATAGTTTCATCAAAATGTCAGTTATCTGTATGGCAGTCTTTTATGCAGACTAAGAGGGCAAAAGCAGATATGATACAGTTGATCATTGATACTACAGAAGCCTTCCTGAGCATAGGAATTTCTATAGACAAATTGGACTACCCCCAAAAAGAGGGATAGCTAGCTCAAGTATTTTTTGTACCTTCAAGTTAATAGATTTATTTATCTTTGCAGGTTAATTTTTCGGAACCATTATCAATGCTACAGCGACTAACGGAAGATTACGAGTATGCGGATATTCTAGACAAAGCTTCTAACTGTGCAGACTCTTGTGAACAAATGGCCTACGTTGCAGCTTTCACAGTTTCAAGCTATGCAACGACCAGCAATCGCACAGGAAAACCATTCAACCCTCTGCTTGGGGTGACCCTATGAATGTGATCGAATTGAAGACCTGGGATGGCGAGCCATCTCAGAGCAAGTCTCACATCATCCGCCAATGGTGGCACAATACTGTGAGGGCCATAACTGGCGTTGTTGGCAAGAGTTCACTATGGCATCCAAGTTTCGTGGGAAGTACTTGCAGGTTATTCCACTTGGAACAGCACACCTCGAGTTTATGATTCAGTAGAGGTAATGCTTATTTCAACACTAAGTAAGTTAGAAAGGTATTGTAAAAAGATAATTATTGAACTGCATGAAAAATTGCACGTCTATTCTACATTTGCCCTTAGGTTTGATACCCATGATACCCACTTGAACAACACTAATGTTTGCTGCAATTTGCATAAAAAAATGCTGTTATATTTTTAGAAGCACATGGTGAAGTGCACATGGTATATAATTGAAAAAGCCTAGAACTTATTCTGACAGCGAGAGAGAGAGGGTGGGGAGAGCGAGAGCGAGAGAGAGAGGGAGGGAGGGAGAGCGAGAGAGAGAGGGAGGGAGGGAGAGCGAGAGAGGGAGGGAGGGAGAGCGAGAGAGAGAGGGAAGGGGGAGAGCGAGAGGAGGGAGGGAGAGCGAGAGAGAGAGGGAGGGAGAGAGAGCGAGAGAGAGAGGGAGGGAGAGCGAGAGAGGGAGGGTGGGAGAGCGAGAGAGAGAGGGAGGGAGAGCGAGAGAGAGAGGGAGGGAGAGCGAGAGAGGAGGGAGGGGAGAGTGAGAGCGAGAGAGGGAGGGAGGGAGAGCGAGAGAGGGAGGGAGAGAGAGAGGGAGGGAGGGGAGAGCGAGAGAGAGAGGGAGGGAGGA